>PVJH01003274.1:0-146009 GCA_004026705.1 Nesogale talazaci
GGAGAAGGCGGGGGGGTGGGGTGGGGGTGGGGGTTGAAACAGTTAAGGGCTTTTTAAATCCCAACTGGGAATAGTTTGGGACTCAGGAGACTCTTGCAGTTGGTTTGGAGCCAAGGCCTGTTGGGGGAGGGAGAAGGCATGAGACAGAACACATTGGGACAGGCCCAGGTTAGTGGAACTACAGAGCTTGGAGTCTAGATGTGGAACATTCTAGACTCAACTTGGAAGTTCCAGAGTGATGCAAAGTTCCTGAGTGTTCCTAGGTGCTAGACTGCTAACCAAAAGGCTGGAGCCTCCAATCAAGTCACCAATGCCTCAGAAGAAAGGCCTGGCGATCTCTGGAAACATCAGCCCCCAAGAACCCCCTAGGGCAACAGTTTACGGGGACACACAGAGGGTGACCATGTGCCAAATTTGGCACTGCCTAACAATAGCAGAAACAGACCCGGTGTGATCTCACCTTCGATCTTGTGGCCTGCACCTTAACGTGCATGCTTTAAAATGGTCGTTTGTCCCAAGTCTCACCTGAGCAAGGGGAGGATAGACTTAGGAGTCGGAGATGTTGGAGTCAGATCATGAGCGTGCATACACCTTCTGGAATGTGTAGATCATGTCAGAGGTGGTGCTAGCCACCCACGACAGGAATACAGCCTTAGAATCTCCTGGTGCTTTTGTGTTGACCTCATTAACAGTGGTCTCCAGGGTGTCACAGAGTTGTGTCTCAAAATGCAGCTGAGACCATGTTTCTGAAAATGCATATGCCTGGGTTCCTTTGGACGGGGCCTACACTGTAATTAACACTCTAGGTCCTAGAGTCTAGGGGATCCCTGTGTCCTGCCAAGTTCAAGGTCTGCAGGTGAGCAAGGCCAACCTTCTTAGTGCGGCTTGCAAAGAGCTTCCTTCCAGTTCACTGGGCATTGGGCCGAGGAGACTTCTTTAGTGCCTTGTGTCTTCCTGAGTGAAAGCTCATTCGCTTTCACTCCTTGGGTGCCCTGCTTCTTGCTCTAACAGGAGCCACCCTTCTCTTTGAGCGTGGCAATGCTGCTTCACTGATAATATCTTGCCTTCCACGTAGCAGATGAGGCTCGATCGCCAACCCCATGAACAACTACTGCCATCTGTCATTGGAGGCTGTGTGTGGCTTTGATGCTGAACAGGCTTCAGTGGTGCTTCCAGACTATGAAGGACTAGAAATACAGGCTTGTCAACCAGCCAGTGAAGTCCCTGTGGGCCCGAAGAGTCTGCTTTGCAATGAAGGATGGGATGGCACAGGACTGGGGAGCCCTTCCTACAGCTGTGCATGAGATTGCCATGAACAATTGCCATAAACAACGAGAATGCAGCTAGCAATAGCAACTGCCACCCCTGAGGGGGTTTCTTCAAGTGCAGGCCCAGCCTGAAAGGACCCCAAAGTGAGGCCTCTGATTCAGCATCAGCCAGCTCCCATCCTGGTCTGTGTTGGCTTTTGCTTGGCTGCAGCAATTATCTTGCTCACCCGGGATTCTTCATGTGGGGACTTTGTCTTCCTAACTACATAACCAAGCTCTGTGTTCCAGTCTATTTTCTAAGGCTGTGCACCCCTGAGCACAGAGGCACATGTTGCCAGAGCTGGAAGTTCATTGTGGTTGTTTGTGGGTGCTGTCCAGTGGATTTTGACCCACAGTGACCCTCCAGACAGAGTAGACTTGCCCTGTAGGCTTCTCTGGAGGACTGTCTTTGTGGACACAGGTCACCAAGTATTTCCTCTTGCAGAACTGCAGCAGAGTTCAAGCTGCTGACCTCTGGGTGAGCTGTGGTGCTCTCTGACCATTATGCGACCTGGTCTTCTTTCTGGAGGTTTACTGATGGGGTTTTGTGAATGTGCTTTACCGGTGGGATAAACCAAGCACAGGGCCTATGGTTGTAGGACCAGAAGACACCAGGCAGGAGAGTGAGTGTGGTGGGGAGATGGCCAGGGGAATCTGCTTACAAAGTTCCTGCAAGAGACAGAGTGGTTCCCGTCACCCCATGCTGCTTGCATGCAGAGAAAGACTGGCTTGTGTTAAACCCAGTTTCCATTCTACTGGAAATTCAGATCCACCAGCTCTAGAACCAAATCTTCACACTCATCCTCAGAGATGACTGGAGTCCCTGGAACCTGGCCTCTCTGTACTGTCCTTTTGGACACTCTGCTTCCCTCTAATCTGGTAGGTAGACGACTCAAAGCCCCACCTTGAATCTCAAGGTATCAGAGACATCAGTGTCTGACTTAGCTCAGAGCAGATGGAAAGAACAGTAGAGTATTCATGAGTGAGCTTCACATGGAATCTCTCCATTGCACCCTCAATGACACAGTGGGGATAACTATTCGCCATGCAACCTAAGCTTTCTTTCTTAACCCTTCTGAGCTTCAGAATTCTCACCTTGGTCACACACACTTTCTGAGCCTCTCTTTTTGCATTTGTAAAGTAGTCATGACTACTTGGGGCTCCCTGTCAATGGTTGTGTTCTTCCTGGGAGAGTGATTTGTGGTTCCCTGACCCTTGTTGTCAGTGGCTGTTGACTTGTCTCCTCCACTCCCAACTCAGGATGGCCCCCGCATACAGGGGAATAAAGTGGTCCTTGGTCCAGCCCCACCCCCAGGATGGGTGGCAGCTCAGAAACCTTTGCTTCATAGGGCTTGCACTGGATGATTGTTGAGAGATCACCAGGCCTTTCTTTCTAGTCTGCTTTAGTCTGGTCACTCTGCTTAAAGCTGTTAAACCTCATAGCAGCCCACAAACCTCTTTTCCAGTGAGTGGTGGCTGTATAAGTAGCACATTGACCTAGGATCCAAGTCAGACCTCCCACATGGAAGACAAGAATCCCAGCGCTGAACCACCAGGGATCTCACTGTCACTTAGCTCAGATGTATTTCCTAGAGAAATGCTTCCTGCGACTCCAGCCTACCCTTGCTTTTGTGAGCAGGCTTATTGACTGAGGTCCCAACCCGATGTCTCCTGCTCTTCTCCTGGTTTGCTGCCACCAGTAGCTTCTCTCTTAATGGGATAAGTTGGCCTCTATAGGAGACTCTATCTGCTTGGGCTTCAGCCATATCCCCATCTGGTCAGCCTCCTGACTAATGTTGTCCCCCAACTCTCCCTCTCAACCCAAACCTCACTGCCATTGAATCAGTGCTTACTCATAATAAGGACAGGGACTACTGTAGGACTCCTGGTTTCCAGTGCTCCAAGACGACCAGCATGGAGAAGGCGTGTGATGAGAATGAACAGCTGGTGGGTAAGAGGTTCCCTGTGTACATATATATCCTCTACAGAACCACAAAGAGAGCTAGGAGCTCATGTCTTAAGGGCCGGTGTGCAAGTTACAGAGGTCTGTAGGCATTTCCTTGGGCACAGTGTCCACTAAGGAGCTTCTGGAAAAGAAGGATGAGCCCAAAGTCTGACAGGAGCTTTCTTAGCTGGCTGGTGTGGCTCCTAATTAAAGCATATGCTTCCTGCTGACTTCAAACATGGCAGATGGGCTGTCAATCTGGGAGCGGGATGGGAAAGCCTTCTGGGAAGAGCAAGAGCCCCCAGTCTACAGATGCTCAGCAGATGTTGGTGGCCTCGGAAATGGAAGGGGAGCATGCATGTGTGCCATCACCTGTCAACCATTTCATTGGAGCAAACATTCTCCTCCATGGAGAGAGGGAGGGTAATAGCACTGGGCACTTCAAGCTAGGTGTCCAGTGGGGAGACTGAGGCACACAGTCAGACTGTGGAAAGTCACTAGGGTACGAGAGGCAGAGAATAGATGATACATCTTCTATAAGGTATTTGCTCTACTTTTTTTGCTACTGCTCGTGCCACCCTGCCCTTTTTTAACGGAAAAATAAAAAGATTGGGTTCTCTTTGAGAACCCAAAGAAGTGGAGGATACCTTCTCTGTTGTTTGATTCACACCTTAGAAATAACTCCGTGGGACTACCTCATCAGCCCCATGGTTCTGGTTTATTATCACCTGTCTTGTTCACACACTTTTCTTTCTCCACATGGGTATGCTATGGAAAGCATACATCCATCTACCCGCCAACAGAAAGAAACCTTTCAACTGGAATGTTCCTCACCGCCTTTGCCTCAAACATACACCTGGCCTACCATCGGCAACACCCACAGAAATCCCAGCCCTTAGCCTTTGGCAAGAGTGGAACCTGTGTCATGCTACCTGCTACCCTCTGCACTCTGCTCTAATAGCGACACACCCTTTGCTACCATTCGCTAACCACAGGAGAGGAGAGGAACCCAGTCTGAGTGAGGTCTCCGTCATTTGCTTCCTGTTGTGGTTGTCCGTAAAAAGAGCCCTTGTGGCATTGGGGGTGAAGTTCTAGGCCGATAACCACAAGATCAGTGGTTCCAGTGCTCCAGCTGCTCCTTAACTGAAAGGTGAGGCTCCCTGAGTCCATGAAGATTGGTAGTCTCAAAGCCCTAAGGAACTGTTCCACTCTGCCCGTCGGAGTCCATCCACTGGATGGCAGTCATTATTTATTGGATGGAGACCATTGAGCTCCTTCTGCTAATACCTATTACAGTCTCTACACCTCAGAAACAAAGATAGGACTCGCTAGACTCCATCTGTCCACCCCCCATCCACCCATCTGTCCATTTGTCCATCCAGGCATCCATCCGTCCATCCATCCATCCATCTGACATTGGTTGAGTACTGACTTCCTGCCATGTGCCAAGAGTAATCGAGGCACACTCCCATTGCTCGAACTGCTGAGAAAATATAAAGAAGCATGGAGTGGCATTTTGGTAAGTGCCAAGCTGAATAGAATACTGCTATAACTCAAGTGTGACCTTCTGCCTATTCACCTAGTGGGCATTTTAGAAGACTCAATCATCAGAGAGTGGCACACCTTTTGACTAGATATCATTCCATGAGGTGACCTTAATAACTCTGCATCCAGAAATTGTGGAAGAAATGAGCACCCTTCAAAGGAGCATGGAGAAGTGTCTTCTCATAAGGGCCATGTTGCAAAGTCAAGGGGGTTTGTGCTTTGGGATTCCTGAGATGTGGGGCTCTGTTGTTGCTCACAATCTGTAGGTCTTGGGAAGGAATCGTGATATGCTCTTTAGTTTAGCTTTCTAAGGTTTTAGAAGTCTTCAGCAAAGAAATGTGGATCATTCCTATTATTCAGAGGGAAAGGAAATCAACCATTGAAACTTGGGTGCTGGGAGGATTCAGCAGTCTAGCATTTCAAATAAAGTTTCAAAAGTTAAGGTCCCTTTCCTCATGAAATCATGGTCACATAGCCTGTGACATCTATAATTAGAGACTAAGTTAACTCATTTTGGATTTATTGCTAAGTGCATGAGTGTCTCTGTTGGAATCTCTCTAAAAGTTCTTCCCGTGAGACTATGCCCAGCCTAGTATTTATGTGTTTAGACTCCAGAATCAGACTGGGGTTGAGTCCAACCCTGCCTCTCCCCAGCTCTGTGACTTTGGAACCATCACTTGGCCACTCTGTGTCATAAGTACCTCTCTGTAAAATGAAAATAGCTGTCCCTACTGTATGAATGAAAAGGGTTACACGAGTTCCTATTTATCACAGGGCTCTGTCCATAGGAAATGCTATAGAATAGGGCTTATTAAATATAAAACCTGATATTCAGACAGTGCTTTCTCATCCTTCCTTATGGGATGAGTTCTTGTGTCAACCAATGACTTAAACCCCAAACCCAACCTCACTGTGGATGAACCATTTCCTGCTCATAGTGACTCTAAACGACAGAACAAAACCATCTCGGGAGGTATCTGAGACTTCAAATCTTTACAGAAGCAGATTTACTCATGTTTCTAATGCAGAGCAGCTGATGGGGTTGAACTGGTGAATGTTAGGTTAGCAGCTACCTGTTTTAACCAAGTACTACCACAGCTCTTTAGAGTCTCCCTCCCTTGCCCTAGAAAACCGGTTGAAGGTCAAGTTAAGAGGCCTACCTTACTGGTGTGAATTCTCGCTATCTACTCTCAGCAGGCTCATGTCATGGACACCTTTTCTTTCTTCCTCTTAACTCTGAGGAACAGGCCGACCATCTGATGTTATGCGCTCTGCCTGTGACCAATCCAATTCTGTGGAAAGCTTGAGGCAGCATGAGGAGATTGGGTGGGATTCAATCATGTTGGACTTGCATCCAAACCATCATGTCTTCTTATTTACCTTCTCAGTAAATGGAAGCAAGGACAGAACAGTGCTTCCTGAAGTTCTTTTTTCTTGAGTTCATTAGTAAAGTAGAAGTGTGGGCCAAATAATGAAGTACAGATGCCAATGTAACATGTACAATTTTGTAATAGCAGGATCACATATGCAACAACTCACAACAACTTCTGAGTAGATACATAGGTAAATATCAAAAGAGGGAAAGGAAATTCTATAGGTGCATAACACATATGTATGTATGATAGTGGATACAAATTTGAAAATGCTACTTATACTCATTTATATATTGAAAGGCATAGAGTCCATAGGTGCAGAAATTAGACAATGGGACTCTACTACTGGACTTGAAGACTAAGATGACACCAGAATAGTGTTCTAGACCCTTTCCTGGTGAGTGATTTCTAGGGTCTCAAAAGTTCACGAGCAGCCATGTAACCTAAAACTATTGGTTTCTTCCTGCCAAGGGCCCAGGAAAAGGATAAAGAATGAAATCTCTACAAAGCAATTTGTCGAGAGGACTGATGGGTCACAGGAATCATGGCCTTCTCAATCCCTAGACCAAAAGATGCAGAGTACCCAGTTATCACGACTGACAAGTCTAAGACCCGGGAGAAAGTCTTGGCTAGAATTGGATTTTTTTTTTTAAGTAGAACAAAATTTAGTCCATCAAACATGCTGGTCAAAATAGACTAAAGGAATCTCAGACACTCTCCCTGAGGATGCTCCTGGGGGCCAGAAGCCAGCCAATAAGAGACTGGACTATAAAACAAACATGAACCATTCACTCTATGAAACCAACAGGCCAGTGTTAGACTCAAACCCACAGCTGAGAAGGCCAGCAAATTGGACAACTGGAAAAGGCAAATGAGAGTGGAAAGGAAAAGTCTGCTGTGGCACCTACAATGTCCCAGAGGTCGCCTTCCTGGCAAGCAGTACTCTAGCTATTTCTACTACATTCTTCAAGGCAGGTGTCTGTGGTTCAACCAGCACTTTGTACGGTTGAGGAAAGAAGCATCAAGAAGCTAGAATGTCTGACCAATACGATACAACTCAGTGACTCTGGGAGACCTGTCATTTGGGCATGGGCTATACCACAGCCTGGGTCCAGGTTCTGGGAGCTGTGTGAAGCTGAGTGAGTCAGATAGGGTTCTCCCTCCTACTCTCAGTGTGACTGAGGCTGGGTTCTTAAGTCTGCTATATATGTGTGTATGCATATATGTCTATTGTGTGTACATAAACATATACATATGCATTAAGTGAACATGTTTGTATACATATACTCATGTGTGAAGGCTTTATTCATCTATCTATCTATCTATCTATCATCTATCTATCTATCTACACACACATGCCGAGGGAGAGAGGACAAACACAAGTATATTTTAAGGATAGCAACCAATGTCAAGCAACAATTAAGCATGAATTTTTGATTGAGGAAAATATTTTTCTACAAGAAGCTTTACCTAAAGCACAAAAGATGTTAAAAACAAAGTGTTGTAAAGAGGAAAACCTGTAAGTATGTGAGTGTGTGTATGTGTGTGAGTGTGTTTGTGTGTGTGTGTGTGTGTGTGTGTGTGAGAGAGAGAGAGAGAGAGAGAGAGAGAAACAGTGGGGATTAGCAGGTGCACTTCCTGGTCTCAGTGTTCCAGCACCACTTTAGCAGAAAGACCCCAAGTCAGTAGCTTTCATGAAATGATATAGGGGTAGCTTAGGTCCTTAGCCTAATGCCCCACAGAAGAGTTGTTTAAAAACAAGCAGCTACTGGGTGGGAGGAAGCATTTGAGAACTAGAGGAATGTTGCATATCTCATTGTTACTGCACTGTACCTTAACTGGCTCATCTCCCTCCTGCAACCCCTCTGCAAGAGGATATCGCTTCACCTATTGATGGGCTTTGGGTTCCCAATCTGTACTCCCCCTCATTGATAATGATATAATTTTAGTTCATTGATGCCTTATACCGGATCCCTTCAACACCTCGTGGTCACACAGGCTGGTGTACTTCCTCCATGTGGGCTTTGTTGTTTTTGAGCTAAATGGCTGCTTGTTTACTCAAGCCTTTAGGACCCCAGTTGCTATATCTTTTGATAGCTGGGCACCCTCCACTTTCTTCACATTAGCTTATGCACACATTTGTCCTCAGCGATCATATCAGGAAAGTGAGCGTGCGATGCTGTGCTTTTTAGTTCGTGAAGCCTGATATCTAATCCCTTTCACACCTCCTGGTCCCACAAGCTGGTGTGCTTTTTCCATGTGGGCTTTATTGCTTCTGAGCTGCTTGTTTACTTTAAAGCCTTTAAGACCCCAGACACTACATCTTTTGATAGCCGGGCACCATCAGCTTTCTTTACCACCTTTTCTTATGCACACATTTGTCTTCAGTGATCGTGTCGGAAAAGTGAGCATCTTAGAATGCCAATTTAATAGAACAAAATGTTCTTGCACTGAGGAAGTACTTAAGTGGAGGTCCAATGCCCATCTGCTGTCCTACTACTAACCCTATATGTATATGCATGTTGATCTATTTCCCCATTGTCACATATAAATATATATACTTATGTCCATACCTGTATTTAAACCTCTATAAATGCCCATTATCCCCCATTTCCTCCCTCTATTTCCATTTACTTTCCTCTTGTCCCACTATCATGCTCAGCCTCCAGCACTATCATGATCCCAATTCTACCACAGAGATCCAGTTAGACCAGGGGATGTACAGTGAAGTTGGAAACATGGGGAATTTAGGATAGATGATCTCTCAGGACTAGTAGTAGGAGTGGTGATTCTAGGAGGGTGGAGGGATGGTAGAATAGAAAGGGGAAACCAGCTTCAGGGATCTACATGGACAACAGGGGAGTGAGTGAAGGGACACATTGGACAGTGTACAGTATGAAAAACTAATAACAATTTGTAAATTACTAAGGGTTCATCAGGGGGAAGGAAGGGAAATATAGGGAGCTGAGACTGGGGGCATAGTTGGAGGGAGGATGATTTGTTTGTGGCCTGCATACAATTGATGTTTGTATGGATCATGATGGGAGTTGTATGAACCCCCAATACAATGATTCCTTAAAAAAAGGGGGGAGGGGGAAGGAGGAGCTTATACCAAGGACTCAAGTGGAAAATATTTTGAAATGAATATGGCACTATGTGTACAAATATGCTTGATACAAATGGTGTATTGAATATTATAAGAGTTGCAAGAGCCCCCAATAAAATAATTGAAAAAAAAAACCCCAAATCAAGCAGCTATGGCAGGAGGCGCTGTGCCAAAGCTCAGACACAAAGAAGCTGCGAACCTGAAGGGCTGCGGACAAGGGAGGAGGCTCCATGGCCACTGCCTAGAGGTGGACTGTGCACTGTCAGCACCCGAGGCCGGGAAAAACGGACCTGGTCTTTAAGGTCGGAGTGTCTGCTGTGTGACCGCAGCACCGGAGAAGTTTGAGTTTCAAGAGAAGGTGGCAGCAGCCAAGACCACCCCGGGAAGACGGAGCAAGAGAGAGAGGTCAGAGGCTGGCGCTGCCCAGGGCGCCAAAGACTGCCATCTCCCTCACAGGGACACCCAGCTTTCAGTGCACACCCGGGAGTTTCTCTTCCCCCGTCAATTGCACACGCGGCAAGAAAAGAAACTCCTTTGAGGTAGTTGAACCTCACCCTTTTACAGGAGCATCGTTATTTTATCTCATGATTATTTTTTATGGCTGAGAATAATTAGTGTGAGCGTCTTTTAATTGGATCTCATTACGATGTTCACACAGCAATCATTAGAGGGGGCGGGCCTCCTAGGTTTGTGGGGCACTGGCTGTGAGCAGGCTGGTGATGAATTCTTGAACCCTTGACCACTTGGGGGCCCAAAAGAAAGGGGAGGGACTTTCTGTATATGACTATCGTGAAAAAAATGGCTTTTCTATGAATAAAATGAAGGAAAATCATATAAATAGACCCCCTCAAGCCCAATGACCCGAGAAAAAGAATTTGTGAGGATGTCTGAGGCTGGGAAGTGAACAGGACAAGTTTGGCGAGCCTAACTCCAAAGGGTCCCTGAGCACGTGAGTTTTCCTCTCATCATGTAGCAGGCCTCAGTGGTACCAGGTCCTGTTTTGAGGGCTGGAGGTGGGGGGTCAGGGTGCCTTCCTGCCATCATGGCATCTCCTAAAGTGTTTTTCCTGAGGCACCTAGACTGGCTCACTGGGCTCCTGGAGCGCTCTGAAGAAAGAGGATGGTGAAACTTGGACTTACGTACCTTGGGTGTGTTACAAGAAGAGACCAGTCCCTGGAGAAGGATAGCCTGCTTGGTGAGGTAGAGGGGCAGCGAGGCAGAGGAAGGCCCTCAAGGAAATGGACGGACACAGTGGCTGCAACAATGAGCTCAGACGAAGCCATTGTGTGGAGGGCACAGGGCAGGGCCATGATTTGTTCTTCTGCAAAGAGGGCCACTAGGGATTGGAACTGGCTAAGTGGCACCTAAAAATGCTAATAGCCCCCTTTCTATCCAAGTTGGGAAGAAAGGCGCAGTAATGGTTTCTCCTGGCCAGAATTGTATCTGTTCCAAATGCAAGTTCTGGAACCTCCTGCAGAGCTATTAAATCAAAGGAGCCCTGGTGACATAGTGGTTATGCTTTGGGTTACTAATCACAAGGTCAACAGTTCGAATCTACCAGCTACCCCTCAGGAGAAAGATGAAGCTTTCTACTCCTATAAGAGAAATAGTCTTGGAAACCCACAGGGGCAATTCTATCTTGCCCCTAGAAGGTCACTATGGTTCAGAATGGACTTGAAGGAAGTGAGTTTGGTTTGGTTTTTCAGGGTAAGGCCCAGCCTCTGCATTGATGTAGCTGAGAGGAGCTTCCTCTTCCTTTATGACTCGCCCTTTCCAGTCTGGAGTGCTGTGAACTTTTTATGGTTCTTTCAAAACGAGGCAAGCACACACACATGCATAATGCATATATCACTGACAAAACATCATGTGAAAGGATTCTTAGTTGCTAAGTCTCATCGTTACATTGTTTTAAGCAGATTGATCTGCCTCAACAATACAATTATTGATTTGCTTTTGACACAACCTACAAGAAAACCTATAGGATCTACATGTATATACATGATGCATCAACACACACCTATACACATGTATATACATATACATACATATATACATGATGCATCAATACCCACACCCATACACATATATAATTGAAGGAGCCCTAGGGGTTTAGTGGGCTGTGAGCTGGGGTGCTCGTCATAAGCTTGAAGCCACCAGCTGCTCCATGGGAGAACAACGAGACTCTGCTCCCTTAAAGATTCGCGGTCTCAGAAACCACAGGGGCAGTTCTACTGTGCTCCTAGTCCTGCGGGGTGATCATGAGCTGGAATGAACTCAATGAAAGTGATATACACATACATATATATATATACATACATATATATATATATAGAGAGAGAGTGAGATTTACACATATATTTAAATAATGAGACAATGGTGTGGAATGATTGACAGTTGAACAGAATTTCCATCTTTGACATCTGTGCCTCTTGATATGACCCACCACCCTTCTTCCACCCCCAGAGCCTTAATGCTTGTTGACGGCTGCTAGCCATGTTCCTCTTCTCAAAGAACTTCGTAGACATTGCCAGGCTGTTCTTTAAGGGCAGGGGTGCAGCTTGAGTTCCTCTCCAAACTCTGCAGGCTTAGAGGACGTCTTGAACCCATTTTCACTGTGTTAAAATGCCCAAATGGCCAAAGGCTCCAGTGAGAGAGAACACTCAAAAGATAAAGGAATTTTTCCTTCCTCATACTTCTCCTAGGCCCTTTCATGGCTTTTGTACCTACACATGGCTTCAGGATTTATACATTACATGCATTCAAAGTAGATTAATGTCAAGTTCAGATGTAGCTGTTGGTGCCGTGGCTGGAGTGGCACAGATGCAGCCCGCAGGTGGTGTGGCCTGAAGGGCCTGGTGTGCTTAGTTCAAAGTGCAAACAGAAGCCAGGCAATGAGGCACAAAACCCTGTGGTTGGTGTGAAAACTGCTCCAGGGAAAAAAAAATGATTCCACCCAAACCAAGGTTTTTTAGCTAGCCTCCGTTTGTTTCATACACTTTCGAGAATGGGAGAAGAATTACCTTGAAGGCTCTCGAGGTTATCAACATCTGGGCATATAAGAAAGAGCATGTTCCTAAGCTGAGCAATGAAGGGGACTTTGGGACAACACATTGGACCTCCCTGGAACACACACAAGGCTGGAATGTGACCATCAAACCCTGTATGAAGTCGTAAGTATTTAATATCCCTTGATGGATCTTCTTGATTATGATCTCTGGTAGGCAGGAGCACTAAGAGTTGGAATGGATGCAGTGGCAGTGGGTTAGGTTTGGTTTGTGCATCTAGAAAACCATGGCACCAGTTCTAGACCATTTAGGATTGATTGTTGGATGTTGGAATCAACTCAATGGTAGAGAGTTTGAGTTTTCTGAGTTAACATCGTATAGCATCTCTTTGAGATGTGCTGTCTCCCCACAGCACATGAGTTTTATCATTAACATAGACTCTTAGCAACTAAAGGAGTTCTATTGGTCACGTTGACTATATGTTAGGGTGCTAACCCAAAGGTCAGCAGTTCAAAACTATCTGCTACTCCGTGGGAGAAAAATAAGGCATTCTCCTCCAGTAAAGACAGAGGCTGACTTTGTGCCTTTGCTCTCAGGCTGCATTTGATTAATTAATTGCCCACATTACCATCACAACACCATTGCCTCTCAGAGATCAGAAATGTTTCCTTTTTAGGGAGCCATAGCCTTCACAGTGGACTCCTGGGCTTTGTAAGTAAGTGGCTAATGTGCTCCACTGCTGAACACAAGACTGGAACTTCCAGTTCACCCAGAGGCACCTTGAAACTAGAAAAATCAACAATTGTGATGGTTAGTCTCTATGTCAACTAGGCATCTTAGGTTAAGGTAGGCATGTTGCCCAACTTACCAATCAGGCCAAACCCTGTGGGCACCACTTGGGTGGTGGGGTGGATTGACCTTTTGTATAAGAGAAAGAATAAGCAGAGTCACATTCTCTTGGACCTTGGCCTTCTTGAGGAGCTGATCGGGACCTTCACCTGGCTCCTCAGTTTCCCATCGCTGTCAGCAGGCTTCCAACAGTGACTCCCAACCTGGCTGCTCTCAGGTTCATTTCCCTATGCATCCCACTCGCCTGTAGTCCCCCGCTTTGTCCTTCTGCTTCCTGTTCATAGCAGCCACCTATGTCGAGAAGAGTCTGGCTTGAATCAGACTAGACTTAGCTATTTCTCCCACGGTGTAAGGCATTTCCTAGTATAGGTCTCTTTCTGTATACAACCACGCAAAATTGCCACCAGTTTTGCTTCTGTAGGGAACCCACCCTAACACGTCACTGAAAACACAGGTGCTCCACATACATGCCCTCGATTCTAGCAAGCATAATGTACAACTCAGAGAAAACAAGAAGACAAGATAGATGCCTGGAACCTTCTGAAACACTTCACACACAAAAAAGAATAAAAAGAGAACCCGCAGACTGGGAAAAAGACACAGCAGACAATGACACACCCCACGAGTGACTCATCTCAGAAATGGATAGAAAACTTCAACAGGTCAATAGGTGAAAGACACACAATCCACTTGAAAAATGGGCAAAGGGCACGAACAAAGACTTCACCAAAGAAGACCAAGAAATAACCAACCCACATGAAGAAATGATCCACGGTCATTAGGCAGTAGGGAGATGCAAATCCAAACAGTAGTGTGATATCACCTCACCCCGGCATTCATGGCAAAGGTCACAAAATAGAAAGCAGAAAGTGCTGGTGAGGGTGTGGAGAGACTGGAACTCTCACACATTCCTGCTGGGACTCTGAAATGGTGCCACCACTGTGGAAAGCAGAATGTCAGCCCCCCCGACCCCCACCCTACGCCTCCCAAAGCCTGGAACAAAAATACTGAGAACCGTCGACTCTTCTGCTTCATAGGTAGTCTGGAGAAGTATGATCCTGAGACATATAAATCTATGCACACCTAGGTTCATCACAGCCCTATTCCCAATAGCAAACAAGTTAGGAACAGCTGAAATGTCCAGTATTAGAAAAACATACAGTAGACATAAACTTAGCTATGTCCGATAACAACCAATCTGCAAAACCCCTCACAGCGTGGCCAAATCTGCTGAGTGAAACAAATTAATCACAAGCGGACAGCTGGTGTATGAGACCATTATTATAAAAAGTCAAGACAGAATTTCCAGGCTCAAAGAAACATTCTTTGATGATTAAAATGAGTGGGAAGGGGAGGGGCAGTTATGGGCTGGAGGATAGACAAGGGTTAACTTGGGTGAAGGGGAAGGACATGTACAATAAGAAGGAGGTCAAGAAAAAGTGAGGAAGGCAGGGGAAGACTGGGCGAGAGTTGAAAGCAAGAGTGAAAGGTGGCTAGAGGGAAATCTTACTTTATGCACAATTCTGCAATAGCGATCTAAGGGAGTAGATATGTGTGCAGACGCACTGGCTGAGCAGGTGTGAGAGGGAGAGTGGGCATATGCCCACACATGAACATAGATGTGATAGGGGATGTGTTTGCACATGGATTTGCCTTTGCTGAAAATACATGCATGAATGTGGTGAGACATGCAGTGGGCAAAGTTATGAAAACTTCCTAGAAATAATCGAGCACAATGAAAGGATGGGCTGCTCAGGACCAAGGCCTCGGGGGACACTGAGATCAGCTGGTGTGGCACAGTTCGCCAGGACAATGTTCTACATTCTACTTTGGTGAATGATGGTGGGGATCATTTTAAGAACACCTTGTAGTCATCTAAGTTGCTCTTGAATAGGTCGTTCCTCAGAGAAACGAAGAGTGATGACAATGGAAAGATATATGGAAACAATTAGTCCAGTGATTTAAGGGAGCAGGCAAACAACGGCTTTGAAATTCTGGGGACAGAAAGATGAGACGGTGCCCAGCTACTTTGAGCAGGATCACATGAGAAGGTCCTGGAGAGACTATTGGAGAACATTGTGGACCAGAACTCAAAATCAGAAAGGAGACCAGGCGTATTGCCTGAATAGAGACAGGTGGGACCCTCAAGACTTGGTCACCTTTTTAGTCTGGAAGTGAATTCATTCTGTGGCAGAAGAGTTGAGCATTTAAGACCCAAAGGGCAGCCTTCCCACCCACTCCCTTGTCCCCCCTCCTAAAAATAGAGGGTTACTTAAGAACAAAGGAGGAATGGAAAGAATTAACACTGGGAGAAAATGGGATAAGGGACAGTGCATTGAGGGATCAAAACAGATGAGCTGGAACTCAATGAGATTGGTGAATCTAAAACTCACAACCTACGGCTCGAGTAGAAAGAAAATGTTTTGAAATTGATGATGACAACAAAGGTACAAATATTCCTGACACAATGGATGCATGTATGGACTGTGATAAGAGTTGTATGAGTCTCCAATACAATGAGTAAAAAAGATAAAATGTAGCATCTTAAAAAACAAACAAACAAACAAACAAACAAACCTCACAACCTAATCTGTAAACCTTCACCTCAATCACCATACCAAATTTCTTAAGAAAAAAAACAAACCAAAAAATCTTGTGGAAAAATAAAATTGAAAGATAATTCCATTTGTCCATGATCTTTTTGAAGCCTCCTCCTACAACATGTTGTGATTTGGCTCAGGGCTTTGACCCTGAAATGAGGTGTGACCTTGCCTACCTTTTAATCTAGCCTGACTCCTGTCTGCCTGGCTTTCAGAAAATCAAGAGCTCACGATCACCCCAACCTCCATCTGCAATTTCCCAGAAGGACTGAAGGAAGACCTGCGTTTCTTCGCACGTATTTTCAAAGCACAGCTGACACAGAAAACAAGTTAAACGAGATGGAACCAGTAACGCTCAGTCGTCTTGGGAAGGATCTGTGCTGCCAGGTGTGCAAAGGCTGCACCAGGCTGGCCCAGCATCCCTCCCCACCACCCACCACTTGCTCTCCTCTACAGACAGGAACTCCGTTTCCCTAGGCACCTGCTTGCCAGTTACAGCCTGTGACAGAGTTCTGGCCCAGGAGGTATGTCCGCAGACTTTTGCAGGAAAAGGCTTCACTTCCTGAATAAAAGAACAAGACCCACAAGGAGAAGGAAGGGCCAGAGGCTTCCCACCTCCTTCTTGCAGGGCCATCTGCCACCTGCTCAGCCTGCTTGGTTGGACCTGCCTAGCCCTGGCCACTCTCCTCGGTCTGTGTGCAGTCGGCTTGTCCTTTGCGTTGCAGCTAAGCATACTCCTCATTGAGACACCCAAGGATGAACCTTACTTTTTTTCATCATTAAACTATATTGTATCATTTCAGTCTTGGAGCTAACTATGTTCCTTTCTCCATCTTCTCAAAAGACTTCAAATTCCCAGCCATGATTTGAGATGCTTCCCACAGCCAACTGCCCCTGTCCGTTCCCAAAATTATTACTCTTCATGGGAGTCCTTTCTCTGGGGTCTCTCAGATGAATGTGCACACAAAGAAAGAAGAAGGGAGTGATGGAAAGACAAAAGGAGATGAAAGAGGCAGAGAGAGAGAGAGAGAGAGAGAGAGAGAGAGAGTTAGAGAAGACACAGCAGAGGGGGCGGGAATGAGAGGAGGAGAGGGGAGGAGGGAAAAGAGGTGAGCGAGAGAGGCCCACACAGAAAGGAAGGAAGAGAAAGAGAAGAGATGGAGAATGGGGTGGAAAGGAAGGAGAGGAGATGGCTAGGGAGAGGAGGGGAGGGAAGAAGGGGGCTGGGAAACTCAGAGCCCGTGTCCTCCAACAGAGAGGAAGAGTGTGTGGATTAGCAGAGTGGACAAGCTCTCTTTTCCTACACGGAAGTTTCATGAGGTTCCGAACTCTGCTTTATGTTGCTGAACCTCCTGTAGTCTGTAAAGGTCTTTGAGAAAAATGGTCTTTTCTCCCACACAGCAGCAAATATAATGATAATATTTTCAGAGGTGGGTGGGCAGAAAGCCTAAGAAAGATATATAAGTTTGACTCCAAGATTTTTTTTAACTCAGTAAATAAGCCAAGCAAAAGGAGTAGTTGACAAAGGAGTCTAAAGAATGCATATTCTTCTTCTTCTTTTTTAGAATGTGTATTCTAAT
Source organism: Nesogale talazaci (assembly GCA_004026705.1). Classification (NCBI taxonomy): domain Eukaryota; kingdom Metazoa; phylum Chordata; class Mammalia; order Afrosoricida; family Tenrecidae; genus Nesogale; species Nesogale talazaci. The sequence continues at coordinate 17,311 of PVJH01003274.1, forward strand.
GTCTGCTCAGGCATTGCAGTTAGTGTCTGGAGTTCTCTGATGAATTGGGTGGGTGGGTGGTGGTGGTGGTAGAAAATATGAGGAAATTCCTTGCATGCTTGAAATGGTTGGACAGTGATTACATATATATATACACATATATACATATATGTGTGTGTATACATACATATATATCCTGGTGGTATAGTGGGTTATACATTGTGTTGGTAGCCTCAAGGCCAGCAGTTTGAAACAATCAGCTGGCCAGAGAAAGATGAGGCGCTCCACTTCCTTAAAGAGGTACAGTCTCAGAAGCCCACAGAGGCAGTTCTAGTCTGTCTTACCGGGTCACTGTGGGTTGGAAGTAACTTGATGCAAGCCTGTCAAATATGTTTCCTATTGTTAAATGAAGGTGGGTCTTTCTACTCCTATAAAGAGTAACGGTCTCAGAAGCCCACACAGGCAGTTCCACTCTGACCTATGGGGTTACCATGAATCGGAATCGATTTCATGGCAGTGAGCAGATGACTTGGTGAATGCTTCAAGATACCTCTTTTTGATGTGTTAAAAGATTTTGGATGGGAACCCACCACCCCACCGCTCACTCACTCACTCACTCACTTCCACTCTCCCTTCCTCCCTCCCTCCATAATTCACTCCCAACCATGGAGTCAGTTTCAACTCAAATAATCCTAAAAGACAGAGCAGAAATGCTTCATGGGGTTTTCCAAAATGGTCAATATTTATGGGAACCAATATCGATAGCTTCCTCCTCAGGTGGTGCTGATAGATTTGAACCTTGAGCCATACTGTTAGTCACCCAACAATTCACCCACTGAACTAGCAGGCACCTGTTTGGATAGGCACTTGCGGCACTTTCAGGACAAACTTGCCTGTACGATGATGAATTCCTCTTGCAGAAGAACTCAAATGACACACAGACATTTATTGACTCATCTAGGTCACGGAGAAGCTCAACCTTTGCTAGAGCTTTCTGAGCAACCCCCCTTTTCCTGTGCCCCAAAGATAAACAGCCCAAATAGCCTTTCATTTCTGGGTTTTGACAAACTCATTAAGATCTTTCAAGGATGAACAAGAATGTTGTTATAGTTTCTTAAGGTGATGGCAGGGAATGCAGGTGGGAAATGGGGAACTACCAATAATGAGGACAAGAAAGAAGAACACACCCTACATTTGATTGTAGTAAAGATTTCAAGCTCTTTTAAATATATTTTAACTATTGAATTTTATGACATTTAAATTATGGGACAATAAAGATGCTAAGATAAAAAAATAATAAAACCTTTTGTATTCATAACAGAAGAAGAAGAAGAAGCTGAAGAAGAAGAAGAAAGTGCATCCCACAGTCGCTCAGATCCCTGGAGAACCTGCAAATGGTTCAACAAACTGTCTTTTTCATTAAGAAGAAACTCCCAGAAAACAAAGCCAAACCTGGATGCTCTGTGTAGAGAAAGCTCTGTCATTGCCTATGTGTTCAGAACCAGGATTTATGTTACATGATGCCTCCATTAGCTTTGGTGTTTAAAAACTGAGCTTGGAAGACAAATTCCATGAAGTGCTTGCTCTTGCTCTCTGTCCTCTGTATGGGCTCTGAAAAGTAGTGGAAGGATGACTTTATGGTGAAAGTCAGTAGCAGAGCCACCTCCCTCACTAGCTCTCCTACCTCCTACGGGTTCCTGTCACCCTCTCTTTGCACAGTCTGCTGCCCAGTGTAGGTCAGCCATCCCCTTTCTCTGTGTGCCCATCCTCTCTATCTGCTCCTATTGTCCTAGAGGACATTTTGACCTCCCAGCTTCTAGAGAGGGCAGTGGTTGACCATCATCTTGGCTACAGAGCATTGATAGTCATGGTCGCTATTTGTTGCACACTTTTGATGGCCTGGTTACCGAGCTCACCGTCGGTCTGCCCATTGGTTGTATGGTGGTGACTTTTACGTTGCTAGAATGCTGGAAGCTTTGCCATCAATATTTGAAATACAAGTCAGATTACCCCAGGTGGACAAGGCAGACTAAGAAGAAAGACCTGGCAATCCTCTTCCAAAACCCAAGCAGAGGACATCTAAATTCGGCCTGACTTACTTGCTTTGCACACATGTTTATATATATGTCCATCGAGTAGCTTCTAACTCTTAGCCAGAGTGTGGTGGTAGAACTGCCCCTGTGGGTTTCTAAAACTGTTTCTCTCCAAAGAGTGGAAACTCTCATCTTCCCTCTGCAGTGCAGGTGGTGACTTTGAATTGCTGACCTTGTAGTTGGCAGTGCAATGTACAGCCCACCACAGAACCAGGACTCCTGGCCACTGGGACCCCTTCACTGGGGGAGGACGTCAGCTTTGGCTTAGGAGAGGGCCAGGCAAGAGCGAGGGAGGCTTTTGGTGGGCAGGATTGACACACTAGCTTCCTGGATGAAGTGGAGCATGCTGCTAATTGTGAGGTAAACCAAAGACAGGTGAACTGGCAATCACTACGGGGGGGGGGGGGTTAGAGCCAGAATGAGAGCCATGAACGACGAGTGTGTGGAACACTTCTCTAGATGAATTTATCCTCGGAGATAGGTGCTGCTATGATCCTCAGCTTAAACATGAGGAAACTAGAGGGCCGCAGCTCCACGCAGCCTGACAATTGTCCATTGCCAGTCAGGCGATTCTGATTCCTGGGCAGGCCATGTATGCTGGAATTGAATTTTTTTTTGTACAGCCTGGCAGCCAGTGCAGCCAGACTGCTCCTGATGGGTGAGGCTGGTGAGACTTCCTCTCACCTCCTTTGGCTGTGTTATCTGGAGAGACCCAGCCTGCTTGGTGTAGGACAGAGGCAGGGAACAAGAGGAAGGTCCTGAGCAAGATGGACTGATGCAGTGACTGCATCCCTGGGCTCAAACATAACAATTCTGAGAATGGTACAGGGCCGGGCATCATTGCCATCTGTTGCACAGAGTCACAATCAGTTTGAACCAGTTAGATGGCACCTAGCAGCAGCAGCAGCAGCAGCAACAACAACAGCAACAGGAGATTTCCAACGCGCCCTGGTGGAGCAGTGGATTAGTTATTGGGCTGCTAACCACGAGGCCAGTAGTTCAAATCCGCTAGAATGATCAGGCTGCTCACTCCTGTGAAAACCCCTGGTCTTGGCGACCCGAGGAGCAGGTCTATTCCATCATCTACAGGCTGCCTCCAGGACAGTGGACTCGGTTTGGGTTGTTGGCTTTCTGAGTCTGTGACTTTTCCAGAAGCAGATCAACCAGACCTCTCTTCTGAGGCACCTGTGGGGCGGTTTTGAACAGTCACCCTTCTGGCCAGGACTCATGTGTAACTGTGCGTGTCATTCGGGGGCCGCCGATGCTATTTGACAGCAAAAGGACAAGGAAGGAGAGGCCAGGGCCCTGCAGCCCCTGGTTGCCCTACACGCAGACTTCCTGTAACTGCCTTTTGTCAAGCTCCCAGATGCCCGCCCGCCCGCTGCAGAGTCCTGGTTTTCTAGTGAATGCTTGTCTGCACGTGCAGTGCGCTCGGGGCCAGCCTCTGTCTGAGAATGGAGACCCCGCTCCATCGTGCTCAGAAAGGTCCTCCTGGAACACCCAGGCCGGATCGGTTTCCAGCGAACAAAGCAAGCCCCTGAAACAATAACCTCTGCCAAGCTGTAAGAGGCTTCCTGCTGTTGAGCTTGGGTCGGTTCTGCTGCTATTTCTGAAGCCGCTCCTGGCCTGGAGGTACCAGCTGGTGTGGGGAGCCCCCTGTGGCTTCTCCTCGCCCACCCCTCCCCCCTGCAGGTCACATCAGCGTGGGAGGGGTTTAAAAGGCAGGGACTTTCTCACTGGAAGGTGCAGATTACAGTTTCTTGAGGTGCTTTGTGGAAAAGTTCTCCCTTCTTATGAAAAAAGACATTGCAAAAAAAAAAATCGCGCTGTCATTTTCAAATGCGTCTTAGCGTGCAGAGGGACTGGAGAGAGGCAAAGGGTATGATTCCAAACTTAGATATATCTTTAACACCTTTTTTTTTTCTTCCCTCTCTCTCAGTTTCAAAATGTGTGGGCAGTTTCGGAATGCAAAACCCCACCTCACACAGGAGGAAACAAAGTATCATTCGCCACCTTTGAGGAGAGTAGCCAGAACACCTTGTCTCCGTGGCCATGAGGATCAGATTAGGAAAGAGATCAGGATGCCAACTACCTCGTTATCGACCCCTTTCCCCTCCACCTTGCACCTGCAGCTTTCCACTCCTCTGCAAGACCCCAGGAAGCCGCCGACCAAATCTTTTGAGCACCTTGGCTGTAGATACATACAGCAAAGCACCCTTCAAGCCTCCTCCCTTTGTTCCCCCGCTCTGTGACAGGTGACTCTCGCGGGCCCAACAACAGTCTTTGGGGAGAGGAACTTCAAGTTGGGCCTGCTGAGATTTTTTTTTTTTACCTGTGCGTCTAGGAACTCAGAGGCATAACAGTGCTCCGGCTTTGCATAGACCACGAAGCCACTTCTAAGAACACAGCTACCCAAGGTTTGTGCAAAAAAAACCCTTCCCAAACACCAATATGCACGGTGGCCTTCCCTCTACAGACCCACCCTGGTCCTTCTGGCCCTGTGTGGAGAGCGAGCCTCCAGGGTCTGTCAGAATCCAAGGACGCGAAAGGTGTGTGGCCATGCCAGGGAACCTCAGTCCCACGCTCTCTGCCAGCCGGAGCAGATGAAGGGGGGCCCTGGTGCAGCGAGAGTGCAGCGGGGCTGTGCTGTGGTAGACCACACATCTCTCACATATGCCGGTGTCTGCAAGGTCCCTCCACCCCACGGTAGAGAAGCAATGCTTTCTGAACCTTCTCTCTCTCTCTCTCTCTCTCTCTCTCTCTCTCTTGCTGTCATCCACATGGGGATCTTGCTAAAAATGAGTTAGGAACTTCCTTCTGTGCGTGAACTGCATAGAATGATAAAGTGACATCCCAGGAAGAACACGCGCCTATTATTTCCCCCTGGCAGTTAGGGGTGGGAGGAGAGTGTGCACCAGTAGCCATTAGGGGGGTGGGGGCTGGAGGTTGCAGCCATCAGAGAGCCAGCTCCTTCTTATAGGCACAATCCAACACAGGGTGATGTTGCCTGCCTGGTCGCGAACTTTCTCCATGGCCTTTTGTGGGATGGGCCCTTATGACCTCTGAAGTGTTCAGGGGTGGATTTTCAGAAGCAAACCATTCCACCCTGTTTCCTCCCTGAAAGACTCCCCGGGGACCTGTGCAGCAACATGACAACAGGTCTTCCTGCAGAGGCAGAAGGTGGCCACTCTATGTCCAGGGCAATCCCTGGGAATCAAGTGCAAGAGTCAACTTGGAAGGCAGGACTTCTACCCAGGAGTCATCCCTGACCCAGCTCTGGATTCTCGACAGTGAGAAAGGACCACCACTCCTGGTCAGGCAGTGGGCATGGGGCAAGCCTTTGGTGGTGGCGGTGGTGGTGGTGGTGGTGGCGGTGGTGGCGGTGGTGGCGGAGGCAGCGGCGACAGCGGTTGCTCCTTCCCAAGGGTCCAGTGCCCAAGCGATACTTGCATACACGACTAGCCGTTCCCTCTCTAGCTCATGTGAGGACAGCCAAATGGACAATTTAAATGTTTATGTCGAAGCAGCAGCAGCAGCAGCGGGAAATGGCCAACATTTCCCTTTGGTTCTGTGGGATAAACTCTCTGTATCATATCATCCAGTTACCGATGTTGACAGACCCTGGCTTCTACGTACTGGAGAAGAAGTGAAAAGACTGAGGCTCTTTGTGGATCACTGGGCCCTTAGACGCCCCAGTCCACCTCCAGCCCAATTCCCAAGAAGCCTTGCCCCCTCCCCAACCCGCCTCAGGGACTGTCAGGGAGCTCTTTTTACCTCCCCTTCAGCCCACCTCGCTGTGTTCCTTTGCTATCTATCCCCTCAGGCTGGCTTCCCACGTCATCTCTACATTCCCAACTCGTATCTATTGCCCAGTGGACTGTGGTAAAGTTTCCTCTATCTGCCTTGCTGGCCTGATAACGTAGGAAACAATCGACATTCGGAAGGGGCACTGCATGCTGGGGCAAGGCAGGAAGGCCTTTTTCTGTTATTCTACAAATATTGTTTCCTAGTCTATTCCAAGTCCAGAGGAGAGGCAGCAGGAGGCCCTTCCCTGCATCTCTGCCAAAGGGTGTGCACAGTGGCCACCGTGACCCAGCCCCGGCCACGTGATTCCGCTTCACTAACATATCCTCAGCAGCTATAAAGCAGCATGCAGAAACCCTTGAATTGGAACCTTTGAATGGCTTCAGGATGCTTCCCCCCTCTCCCCCTTTAATCCTCCCCCCTACTACCCTAATACACACACATACACACACACATCAGAGAGTCCCGGAAACACGGAAGTCTTCACGGTGGAGGTGACTGTGACAGAGGGGCTTAACCCCTCTGCATTCCCGCGCTCACTTGGCCGTATGAATAAGTCATGAGTCACAGAGGCAAGCTGGGTGTGCTCCAGTTTGCAGGCAGAAAGTCTTTTCTTCCCCCACCCTCTCCATTCCAGCGCTGCCCTGTCAAACCATCGGCCACACTTTTCGGGCGGGTGGGCGGTCAGAGTGCCTGCCCCAGCACACTCGCAACGCCTTCGCGACATTTCTCCTCAATGTTATTTTTCAGTGTTTGCTTAAGCCCGGCCCTCTTTTCCCATCAGAGCTCCACACAGCCTGGGCGCGAGGGTGCATGTACACACACACACACACACACACGCGCATACACACACACACACATGCCTCAGTTCCAGCTTTGCACATTTCCCGAGGCTGTTGCGAAAACCCAGACAGGCTTTCCACACTGGCTGTTCCATTAGCAAGCAAGCCTGCAATCTAACGACTGAAACCCAGGGAACTTCTTCATGACTCTTAGAGAGGGAGAGAGAGAAAAGGGAGACAGAGAAACTTCGGTCGGCTTTTGCTCTGCAAAGAGATCACTGCCTTTCTCCACTGTGCCTTCCATGAAAAAACGCAGTGCTCGCCTGACTTGACAAAAGGAGCCTAAATCACCTGCCCAGCTCCTGTAATCTCTGCCCTTTGGAGATGACAATACAGTAGTCGCTGGGCCCCTGCAAGCCTCTGGGCTGTCTAACGTGCTCATGAGCGCCTCTCTGCTCTCTACCTCCTGCTTCAGTGACCCGTCATCCACACCGGCTCCATGCATGCGGGCGCTATCCCCCTGGGCAGGCTGCACCCTGGGCCATCGCAGCGCGCAGAATGAAGGACCACTCAGACTGTCCCAGCAGGCAAGGAACGGAGAAATAAAACCCAGAGAGCGCCCTGTAAGCTTTGTAATCTCTAGGACTTTAAACAGGAGCAGCCCAACTTAGTTGCACTTGACAAAGATCTCACGTACCCAGAGAGCACTTCAACAGCTTAGCTAAGTATTTATTAAAACATTTCTGAAGCCCTGCCATCGGATGAATAAGTAATCCAATAGCCTTGTAATCAGCCGCCTCCATTTGAATTCCTCCCACAAAACAGATGGGGGGTGGGGTGGATCCCACCCAGGTACAACAAGCTGCTGTTTCATTATATGCAAAACTGGGCAAAAGTAGGTATTGAAAGACCAGAGCGTACTTACCTCTCATGAAGCACTGTGGGTATGAAGGAAATGACTCAAATATGTTGTCTGAAGCCATTGCTTCCTCCTGAAAGGCACACGCTTCCGAAGGCAGGGGCTTAGTGAGGTCTTTTACCTTAAGAGCCAAAACCAAGAGAGGTCACAGCTGTAACTTCACCCTCCTGTACCGTGGTGCCCAACATCTCTCTCCCTCCCTCTCGCTTTCTCTTTTCCCCGTCACCACCTCGGGGACTCGGTGAGCCCTATGAAAAATGTACCTTTGTGAAAACAAATATTCAAATTGTCAAAGATGAAAAAAACCTGGTGGCTTGGCTGTGGGTTGGTGATGCTTACCACTCTGCGAAACCCTGTGGTTTGCAGTCTGTGGGATTCGTCCTGCCTGCTGACCACTGTGCTCAGACGCCGTCACTGCCAGGCTACCCGGCTTGTGGTTCTGTGGTTGTTGATGAGGCCCCAAAGAAGTTTTCACACAACCCAAATTACAAATTTAACTGTTCCCCTTTCCACAGTCCCATGGCCATTGGCTCTTGCCGGTCATGTGACTGAAGTGATGTCAGGTTTTTTTGCTTTTTTTTTTTTTTTTTACATTCTGAGCAATGCCCTTCCTTTCCTCCACCTGCCCTCCCCCTCCGGCTGTGCAAGAAAAGAGTAGCGTAGACGATGGTGGAGAGGGACTGTAAAAAGAAGTGACTCAGTCCATTGCTCTATCAATGGCCTTTGCTGATGCAGTACATCCCGGCTCGCATTGTTGTTATTTGTGGTTTGGGGAACTACTGATTATTTTGATAAAAGTTTCACCGCTGGGTGTGCAATGGTAATTCCTACCCAGGCATCAGTTTGCTGTTCAGACAGGCTGTGTATCCCAACCTTGAAAGTGCTAGGCTTCACCGTGGGGAGGTTCCGGACCTCAGGAGAGCATCAAGGACCTCAGGTGAGCTGATAAACGAGGACAGAAAGAAGCACCCAGCAGCAACAATGAGAAGTGACAATCAGACCCTTGAGAATGGTCTGGAGATATAGTGATGTTTGAAACCAGGAAAAGGGAACACATTTTAATTTTGTGATAAGGAGCTGACTTTAACAGAACATGCACAACGTGGCTCATTTCTTCCTACCTGGATGCAAAATTATATTATTCTCTTAATGCACACACATGGGCACACACACACACACACACACACACACACAAACACACTGTAATTAGGAACCTAAAGGAAAGGAAAGAAGAGAGAGGCTGTGTCGAGGGGGCTGGGCAGGGTTACTCCACGACAATTTCTTACTTTCACTTAAGGGCAGTAGTGGTTATGCAGTAGGCCACTCACCACAAGGTCAGCAGTTTGAGACCACGGGCTCGCTCCTCAGGAGAAAGCTCCGGAAAGAGGTGCAGTCTGGGAAACTCACTGGGGCTGTTCTGCCGTGTCCTAGAAGGGTTGCCAGTGTTCAGAATGGACTGGAGGGCAGGGAGTGTCAAAGATGAACTGCTTCACCAAGACGCCTGCTTGGTACAGCGGAGGTCAGCGGACCTGAAGGAAGTTGGTGGATGGGATCGATGCAAGGACCCCAGCAAGGCGCAGCGCCCGGCAAGGCTCCCTGGGTCACACACAGGGTCCCCGGCATTGGAGCCCGCGTGACAGCAAACCAACCAGAGGGTTGGCCGCCTTTCCTTGCTCTGCTTCTCACGGAAGCCAAGGGACCGCCATAGGTGAAGGCCAGGCCAGCGGTTCTCACCGGGCGTGGAAGGCTTTAAAGAGCACATCCGCTGTCAAGACCTCCAGGGGCCCCAGTGCGACCCTGCTCTAGGGAAGGCCCCTTCCCCTGGGGTGGGCTCATGCTGAGTGCATAGCTCAGCTTCTCCCGCAGGATGCTATTCAGCGAGGGCCATTTTCCAGGTGGACGAGCCATTTGGGTTACACATACGAGGGGGCTTCAAAAAGCTCGTGGGAAAAATAGAATGAAAAGACAATGAGATTTTCCCACGAACTCTGAGGAGCCCTCATCGATTTCCTTTTTTTGCCTGCCACCCGGTCCTAGTGGCTGAAAAAGAAAACTCTGCTCCTTTTGTATTTCCACGCAAAAGGTGGCAAAGTGGGTTGTGCTTGGGTTGCTGGCTCCAAGCGGAGCAGTGCTGCCAGCCGCTGCCCAGGAGAGCAGCTTCCTCCATAAAGAGCTACAGTTCCAGAAACCCAAAGGTACCGTTCTACCTTGTCCTACAGGGCCACGGTGAGCTGGCATCCATTTGATGACAGTGAGTCTGAGGCTTGGGGGTTTTGCTTTTCTGGTGATCTGCTTTGATTGGCTCCCCTCTACGTCTGCCTTGGGAGTCCACTCTGCTCCCCAAGTTGATGTCCTCACGAGTGATGACTGGGGCCCAAAGGCCCAACTTGGAGGTCAAGCTTTCTTTTCATCACCAGCGATGACATTGCGTTAGTGCAGGTTAAGCAGAGCAACAAACTCAGAGACCCTCATCTATATACGTAAGAGAGAACTTTAGATCAAGAAGTAAGTATATGTTAATAAAACATCCTAGCCCAGTCCAGGGTATTATCCCCAGAGTCCAATATTAACCCATGTATTCCTCTTATGACACACACAACACATGCATTGATGGCAAATGCAGGAAGATCATAAGCCAGTGGTAGAAAGTCCTCTGGCCTAATGGCACAGGATGCCTCTTTAGGGAGCTGGCTGCCATCAATATGGCTCCATGTGGCTTGTCAACAGGAAGGTGAAGTAGAGAGCGAGTGCACCCCACCTCCAGGGAGGAAGAGAGGAAGTCCCATAATCCTCATGAGAAGGCCACGCCCACCAGGAGGGATCACCAGGCTATGAATTGATTAATAGGCTAGACTCCACCCCTTCATTCTTATTTATCAAGTTGACATGAAATGGTCTAACTACCCCAGGCATCTTGGGAAGTTTGAACTGGCTCAGGAATCCCTCAAGCTTTTACTCATCCACTTAATTTCCCACACCCTGAAGCTCATGGTTCCAGGCTCAAGGGCTCAGACCTTTATAAATGAGTAGATGCAAGTTTACTAACTCCGACTGCATGAGAGCAAGGATGGAAATGCAATGAGCTGGAGCCACTGGAACGGCGATGAAAGAGCAATTCTTTATTAATATTTCAAATGATAATGTGTGTATTTCATTTTTGAAGTTTGTTTCTAGTTAGGTGCAACATGTGGTTCCTGTCCCTTCTCAGTGGGAATCCTTCGTCCACATGGCGAGCACGTTCCCATGCTACTAGACCCCTTCATCACGTAAAGTCTGCAATCATCCTCCAAGCATCTGCTCCCCCCACTTCTAGGAGTCCTGGTGGCGTAGTGGTTACACATCAGGCTGCTAACCACAAGGCCAGCAGTTTGCAATCGCCAGCCGCTCCAAGGGAGAAAGACAAGACTCCTACTCTGTTAAAGAGCTATAGTCCCAGAAACTCACAGGGACAGTTCTACTCTGTCCCATAGGTTCGCTATGAGTCCGCATCTACATTTAGTACTACATTCCCACTTCTACATTTAGTACTCTCTCCAGCTGCTATTCTGAGGATTCTGCCCCATGGTGACCCCATGTCCCTCAGGGAAACCTTTATTCTTTTAGGAAATCATCAGACCTTCCTTCTAAGGTGCCTCTGGCTGGACTTGAGCCTCCAACCATTTGATCACTAGCTGAATAGCACCCAGGGACTCCTGACATTATTCCGAAGGGACCTGTGATCTAAGAACTATCAAAAATAGCTGCTACTTCAGAGTTCAGTCAGCTTTAATAATGCCTTAGAAATTCCAGTGGTGACACAGACTCATCCATTGGGTATTCTGTTTGAAAAACTCCCCAAATGCTTCCTCTGTTAGGTTCCCAGACCCTCAGGGGAAGGGTTTGGATGCATTAGCTCACTGCTTCCTTTCCTGGATTTCCCCTCTTGGTGCCATCAGTGGCCTCTGTTGGTTCCTGGATTTTCTCTGTGGGCCGGGCTGTGTTGTTGGTGTTGTCAGTTGCCTCTGTTAACTCCCGGTGCCAATCGTGTTGGATGGTGTTAGTCAGCTCTTATTCGTTATGACCTTATAGGATATAGAGATAAGCCCTACCCAGTTCTGCCCCATCTTCATGATCATTGGTGCTGTTTGAGTGAATGGGTGGCTATTATAGATTTTGCCTGAGTGTCCTTCAATCCAGATGACTTATCTCTTAGTACCACACAGGACAATATTTCATTGTGACCCATAGCAGTTTCGTTGACTCGATTTCAGATGTAGATCACTAGGCCCGCTTCCTAGTCTGTCTAAGTCTGGAAGTTCCATTGAAAACTGCCCACCATGGATATTTGCATTTGAAACACTGGTGATATACCTCCCAGCATCATTGCCATACACAAGCTATTACAATACAACAGACTGACAGACAGCTTGAGCTGTAGTTGAGGATGTACCTCTCTCAGTGGAATCTTACCTGTCAGGTTGAAATCTTAACTTTAGGAAGGCTCAGGCTGGGTGAGACCACATCACAAGTCATAGCACATCTGGCTGGTCTGAGGTTTAAGGTGTGACACCAGGGGGCAGGATAGGAAGACCAGCCTGCTGGCCCTGGACTGCCTTTCCCAGCTACCTGCCACAGCAGTGGTGACCTAACTTCATAGCTTAGTGAGGTAGCAGTTGGCTTTTCTAGGTACCCCTCCCTATTATGACAAGAGAAGCCTCAGCCAGCTACCGGTGAACTTGGGCTGCCTGCGGCTTCCTTAGGCAGCTACAATGAGAAGGCACGTATGCCATCAATAAACTGCCTGGAGGGATATGAGATTCTATCTGAACTAGCTGCTTAGGATTCTTTAAGGGCTTCCTAGACGAGTTTGTACATTGACCCACACCCTCTGTCCTCATTCCTACAAGTGACTCAGCTCCTGGGTTGCTGGCCCTGGGAATTGCACCCAACCCGGCTGCAGCAGACGACGGTTCTGCCAAGTAATCCGACAGCTCTTTTAATACTCACTCAGATTGGCTATGGTTCCTACCTGCCACTGTTGGGGTGGGAGCGGGGATATGCTCAGGTGTCATGTTTAATAGTCCTATAAAAATACCAGCAAAGGTTGAAAGCTGCATAGTTGCATAACCCTAAAATTAATGTTTAAGGCTTGTGTGCGCAGTCCAATGCAATTAAAACATGCTTGGTTAGACTTTCTTATTTTGTGATCACTGCGCGCTGTCTCTGAACTTTACATCAATTGTAAGGCAGAATCCGTGGCCCAGAAAATAAAGGCAAAGCTAAGCTTAAGCCCCCTGGATGTGGTCTAAAATCCCAGGAGGACAATCCTGTTAAATGGTCACTTTGTCTCTGCTTCCCAAGGCTGCTATGGCAAGCACCCCCAGACAGCAGCCAGTGGGAGGCTTGAAAGAGCCGAAGCTTGTCTGCTCACAGTTCAGAAGGTTAGAAGTACGCATTCAGCTCATGGCTCTATGGGGGAGATCTTCGCTCTGACATTTCAACTTCTAGCAGCTGATGGCAATTCTCGAAGGTGTATCTGCTCTTGGCATCTGTTCTCCTTATCTTCCTGTGTATGTCTCTGTGTCCCTTTCGGCTCCCTTTGTAGCTCCCAGAGTGATTAGGTTTAGACCCTACCTTACTTGGGTGTGATCAAATCAACATAACAGAAAGAAGCCCTGTTTCCAAACTGGAGCTTATTTACTGGTACGTTGTTGTGCTTAGTTGGTTTCAGTTCCTGATGTCAGTTTCAATCTTCCAATGATCTTATGTGCTAAGAAAGAGGACTCTTTCATAGGGGTTTCTTGCCTATGCTCTCCGCTGGCGCAGATTGTCAGGGGTCTTCTGCTTTGGTATTGCTGGGTGGGTTCCAACCACCAATTTTTAGGTTGGCAATCGTGTACACCACTTCTCTGCTAGTTTGTCATATCCGTGGTGCCTTGTGTGCTGCTATGATGCTGGAGGCGATGTCCCTGGTATTTCAAATTCCAGCAGGACCATCCAATGCAAACAGGTTTCAGCGGAGCTTGCAGACTAAGAGCAGACAATGAAGAAGAATTCGGCTTCCTGCTTTTGGAGGAAGGAGTTGATACAAATCTTATGCATCACTTCCAAAGAGCGCCAGGCACTTTAGGCCTAATGAATGTCAACAGAACATTGTTAGCGGTGGCGATGGAAGATGGCCCCTTCAGGTCTGAGGGCGCTTGAAAGATTCTGAGAAGAATCTTATTTCTGGGAGTGGAATCAACCAGGGTGACATGAGCTGGACAAAGCCTGTGGGAGTGGTGGCTTCGGGATGATCACTTGCTGATGAGGCAGGACTCAGAGAAGGAGAATCATCTGCAAATAACTGCCAATGGTCAGAACATGTGAAGTGTGAACCTAGAAAATTTGGAAGTTCTAAAAAATGAAATGGAATGTCTTAGGATTGATATCCTAGGCATCAATGAATTGAAATCGACTGGTATTGGCCATTTTGAATCAGTAAATCATATGATTTATTATTCAGGCAAGATCACAACCAAGAGGAATAGCATGGAATCCATTGTCCAAAAGGACATTACAAAATCAAAAGTGAAGTACAATGCTGTCTGTGATAGGATATTATGTATCCACCTTCAAGAAAATCCAACGGGTACAACCATTACTCAAGTTTACAAGTTTACTATTACACAAGGCCTAGTACTGAAGATTTTGAAAAATTCTACCAATGACTTCAATCAGAAGTTGATCAAATACGCAACCAAGATGCATTGATAGCTATTGGTGATTAGAATGCAAAAGTTGGAAACCAGGAGAAAGGAACAGAAGTTGGAAAATATGGGCTCGACAGAAATGAAACTGGAGATCACATGATACAATTTTGAAAAACCAGCAAAATGCTCATTGAAAATACCTTTCTTTCCCCCAGCAACACAAAAGGCGACTGTCCACATGGACATCTGTAGATGCAATACACAGAAATCCAATTGGTTGCTTTTGTGGGAAAACATGAAGGAGAAGCTCAACAGTAGGTGCTAAACCCAGGGCAAGGGCTGACTGTGGAACAGACCATCAATTGCTCATCTGTCAGCTGCAGACAATGAAAACAAGTCCGTGAGAGCCAAAATAGAACCTTGAATCTCTCCCACCAAATTTGGAGAGCATCTCAAAAACAGACTTGACTCATTAAACAGCAATGACAGAAGGCCTGACATAGGAGGACATCAAGACCATGGTTTAAAAGGGCATCGGAATGACAGGGAAGAAAGAAAAGATAAAGGTGAGAGGAGACACAGAAACATTCTAATCATAGAGCAGCTAACGCAAATGAATAAGATGATGAAATCAAAGAGTCTAGGAGAAAAGTGCAAAAGGCAGCTCAAGAAAACCAAGCCAAATATTATAATAGAATACACAAAAACTTAGAATTAAAAACTCAAAGGGGGGCTCAGCCCCAGTGGCGTAGTGGTTGTGCGTGGGACTGCGGCCTATTGGGATGGAGGTTCAATTCCAGCTCCACGGAGCAAAGGCTGGGCCTCCTACCCCCACCACCGACGGGCAGTGATGCCCCCCCCCCCAAAAAAAAAAAAGTCAAAGGGAAGAACAAACTCAGCATTTTTAAATGGAAAAAACCCAAGGGAAACCCAAGTTGCAGTCTTGAAAGATTCTATGGAGAAACGATTGAACGATACCAGACCCATCAAAAGGAGATGGAAAGAATACAGAGTCACTGTACTAAAAAGAGTTAGTCAACATTCCACCATTTCAGGTGAAAGGTGCAACAGGGTGGTAACCTCTCACCATACTTATCCGATCTGCATGCTGAGCAAATAATCAGAGAAGCTGGTTGATATGAAGGAGAATGCGTCATCAGGATTGGAAAGTGGCTTATTAAGAACCTATTAACTACCGGCAACATGCAGATGCCATGATTTTGCTTGCTGAAAGCCCAGAGGACTTGAAGCACTTGCTAATAAAGATTGAGGATGGACGCAAGAGCCAAGAGATCAAAAGATGAGTTTCATTAGGTCAATCGACTGCACAAGACATCTCTAGAGTATTAAAAAACAAGGACATTACTTTGAAGACTAAGGTATGACTGACCCATACTTGTGAAAGTTGGACATCAAATAAAGAAGACCCAGGAAGAACCGATGCGCTTGAATTGTGGTGCTGGAGGAGAATATTGAAAGTGCTATGGACTGCCCCAAAGACAAACTGATGTGTGTTGGAAGAAATACAGCCAGAGTGTTCCTTAGAAGAAGGATGGCGAGACCTACTCTGGGGTACTTTGGACATGTTGTCAGTAGAAACTGTTGTCTGGAGAAGGACATCATGCCCGGGAAAAGCCGAGAGGCAGTCAAAACAGGAAGCTCCTCAAGGAGATAGGTTGACCCTGTGGTTGCCATAAAGGGTGTGTGCAGAGAAACCAGGTGGGGAAGGCTGGCCTGGGCAGGGTGTCATTCTGTTGTATATGAGGTCACAATGGATAGGAATGGAACTGAGGGCACCTAACAACAGTCAGGTGCAAACTGACTGTGATGCCCAGAGGACCAGATTGTAAAAATACAGCCAGGATCTTATGATACAGCTTATTGGAGCAGAGGATTCAACCAATCCATAGCACACTCTTTAGCACATATTTCCATGATTTTCTATATGTTTGCATTCTCACGCAGATATTGTCTGGAGACTTTTTGGCCCTGCTGCCCCTCATGATTTTCAAAGTGCAAGAGAGACATCAAAGTTTCATGAAACAACCAGAACTCGCTCTTGGCAAATCCCACTGTCTCAAAGAATTGAAGAGCCCACAGTTCCAACAGGCAAAGATCTTTTTTCCTGGACCCCCCTGGCAGCCAGGGGAAGGCACATCTTTCTTCTAGGCAAGGTTCTTGCTTTTCTGGGAAAAATAAACTCAAAATTAAGAATTTTGGGGTGGTGGTGGTGATGGCATGAAAATGCATGCCATCCCCATGATATTGGCACACTCATATTCTTCTTGTTGGCACAGCACTTCTTTAAAAAGGGAGAACTAGAGATGCTTCACCATCCAGCAATTCCCCTGTGAGAAATGTCTGCTAGAAGAATAGTGGCTGTGAGATGAATAGGTACATGCCCACCTGTGTGCACCCCAGAATTATTGACAAGAGCAGCAAGATACCGACTCCTGAAGTGCTCATAGCTGTGTGAGTGGAGAAGCAAACTCTGTAGTACCTCACAGCATGAAAGAAGAACTTGGGACCTGTGAAATGGCCCACCCCATCGGTGAACTGGGAGGATATTATGCTGAATGAGGTGAGCCAATTCCAAAACAACAAACATGGTCAAAAGTGTAGGCTTACACAGAAACACTCTTTGGTGGTTATCAGGTATGGGAGGAAGGCATGCATGAACCTAGATCAAGGGGAAAGCAGTACATAATAAGGGGAGTCAACACAACATGACGATGGCAGAGAAAGGCATTGGGAGGCTTGCAAATCTAAAGGCAAAAATGGCAAAACAAACAAACAAAACACAATGTTTTCTCTCTCTCTTTCTCTCTCTATTAACTAAATATGAAGCTCTTTCCTAGGGAAAGTCTCTTCCTAAAAAAAAAAAAAAAATGTCCAAACTATATGGAACGAAGTCTGTGGAAGCTACATAATTTAGTGTCAATTTGAGAATTAAGAGTGGAGGAGTGGAGTCTAGCCTGTCAGTCAGGGTACAGCCAATGAGGCCTCTGTGTCGGTATGGTCTTCTTCTGAGGATTCTGGGAACTCCTGGATTTCCACCTTGGAGGCAGTAGACACAACCTCTCTTATGCTCACTCCCTGCAAGATATCCCTGTGGAGAAGACACCTGGAGAGAGGCTGATGAAGCTGGATCTCTGGAGCCAGAGAAGCCACGTGGAGACCCCTGCCAGTGCTGGGATGCTTGCAATGCCACTGGATCCCCCAGACTGCGCCCCCACCCCTACTGGCCTGTGATCTTCCTGCATTCAGTGTCATTGCATGTGTTTCATGAGTGTTTCAAGAGGACTTCATAGACTGGTATTGGATATTGGGCTCATGTCGAACATATGGGTTTGTTCCAGACTAAGCTGGGATGTTTTCTCAATATTCAATTGCTCTTGTATAGAGGGCCCCTTTTTAATATATATGGGTCATGGAATTTGTTTCTCTATTCTACCCAGACTAACACAAAGTCTCCTTCTCTTCTTGACTCATAACAGTCTTAAGCAAAAAAAAAAAATCACTTATTCGTAGGTAAAAGGAAAACTGAGTAGGTATGGGATGGAATATAGGATGATATATAGGTTTGGCATATATGAAATACCATATACACTTGTGTATAAGCTGAGTTCTTCAGCACATTTTTAATGTAGTTTTGTGGTAAAATTAGGTGCTTCCGCTGATATTCAGGTCAGCTTATACTCGAGTATATACGGCATTAAGGTTTGTAAATATATCCATGTCATCCGGAGGGCAGGCAGAATGATGGAAAGCTTCCAGAAATAAAGAAACACCTGGAAGAACCAAGTCACTGGACTCAAGCGCTTAGTAACATAGCCTCAGAAGACATCTAGCCAATTGTCCTAACAGTCTGTGAGGATCACGAGGTGCCGCCTGCCTCAATGAGGACTAAGGGGGTCCTTTAAAGCTTGTATCTGTGATACAATGACTACTCTCTCTCTGGACCAGGTATAAGAGTGAGGAAAATAAAAGTCCAGGGAAATAACTAGTCCAAGGGAACTAATGGACCACATGAATTACCATCTGCATTAGCCTGAGACCAGAACTAGACAACACCGGACTACCATTCCCTGTGATACGGATGGGGATCACAAAAGAAGTTCCTTCCTGAATGAGAGAAAAATAAACACGTAGAAAAACCTCAAAATTATATAAAAAAATTTCAGATCTCCTGATTTGGTAGAATCTGGTGGAAGCTTCTAGCTGACATCCCTTAAATTCCTGGACATCACCTGTCAGTCTCACAATGAAAATCCATGAGGGATATGCTCCTCAGAACCATTAGCTGTCTGAGAGCCAAAGGGAAGCCTTTTCCAAAAACAAGGTTTGGAAGGCTAGAAAGAGCAGGAAGGAGGAGTGGATGGAAATAGGGGCACGGGGAGGAAATGGGATGAGTGCTAGTACAGCAAAGAGATTGTAACGAATGCCACAAAATAAAATGTGTGAACTGTTGCATGGGAAACTGATTTGCCTTATAAACAGTCACAGAAGCCACAAGTAAATATTCATAAAGTCACAAAAAGCCACTTCAATATGCAGAATTCAGTCGCATCAGGCCTACTCTCTCTGCCTGGTCACATTTCTCAACAACTTTTCTACTTTTCCAAACTCGTTCACCATCTTTACCGTGACCTCTTTGTCCTGTAAGAAGTTTCATGCATCCTTTCAAGATGCTCTTGGAAATTTGACCACAGATAAACCAGGTCACCAAACTCACTGCCAGTGAACTGATTGCAACTCAAAGTGACCCTGGCGGGGAGAAGAGAACAGCCCTGTGGCTTTCTGAGAACGCGAGCCTTCACAAGAGCAGAGTCTCCTCTTACTGGCGGTTTCAAACTGCCAACCTTGTGGCTTGTTTGTGTGTCACCACTACTCCCACAGCGCTCCCTACATACAGGCAACTCTTTCAAAAAAAATCACTTACTTGAAGGACACATGTTTTTCCAATTAGGCTGAAATATATCTCATTAAAAAATGGCTTCAAGAGATGGTTTCAGTTCAAGGGTTAAAAATTTCAGGTGGATAGTTTGGGGGAAGGTGCTATCTGGCCTCAATTGCTTTAGAGAGAATAGATTCTTCAAGAATTTGAAAGGCTATTCATCATCTCCCCCCCCTTTTTTTTTTTGATCTGGATCTGTCTATAGAATTCATCATTTAAGTGTTCAGTCATGGTAGCTGAGTTTTTCTAGACCACAAATCGTTTGTTTATACCCAAGCAAGCACTTCAGAATTTATCTTAATATGCCCGTTATGGATGGAACCATATCTCACCAAAAATTATGCTGACATCCTCATGTGTGAGCGCGACCTTGCTTGGAAATCAGGACTGTATAGATGTCATCTGTTTAGTGGACATGAGAGGGTGGGGGGAGGACTGATCCAATCTGAGTGATGTCCTTATAAAAGGGAAAAGGGAACACGAGGAGATTGACTGAGGATGGACAACCATACGAAAAGACTTCTAGAAACCAAGTGACTTTTGAGGCTGGAGACACAACCAAGGATCTTCCCCTAGATCAACAGTTCTCAACTTTGGGGGTCATATGACCCTTTCACAGGAGTCACCCAATTTATAACAGTAGCAAAATTACAGTGATGATGTCTCAACAGAAATAATTTTATAGTGGTGGGGGGGGGAGGGGCAGTCACCACAACACGAGGAACTGTATTAAAGGGTCGCCACATTGGGAAGGTTGAGAACTACTGCCCTAGAGTCTTCAGAAGGAGCATGGGGGTTCAGGACACCCCAGAGTAACAGTTGCTAGACCTGCACAACCATCAGTGTGCATTTTTACAAGCTATCCAGCTTGCAATACTTTGTTGTGGCAAGCCCACTGGGTGGCTTGTAAACTCATAAGAGAGTAACATAGTGCCTAGGTGGAGATGTCTTACTCTGTGAAAAAGGCAAACTGAGGGGGGGGGGAGGATAAAGAACAAAAGAAAAATGTATCGGAACCAACCCATCAAATAAATGCATGTTGTCTAATGATAGGAAAAGCTTTTAATGGTAATTGTTCTAAACACAAGAATTTAAACTCTCATACTCGAAGTGTGGTCTCTGGGTCAGCTGCATTAGCCTCACATGGGAACTTGTGAGAAATCAGACTTGTAGGCTCCAGCTCAGGCCTAAGGATTAGAATCTGTTCAGACAGGAGTCGCAGGATCTGAATGCACATCAAAGTCTGAGAGACACTGGGGGCTCAGAAAGTTCATTGAAAAGGGGTATGAAGAGACCATCGAACTTTCCCATGAATGTCTGGCACAGCTCCTTCATGTAGAGATTTAGTAAATAGAGACTATGATCATGGTCCTTATTATTTGAGAATTCTTTTCTCTCCCTTCTGCTGGCATCTTTGAGTGGACATAGATTCAACAACAATGGCTCTGGGTGTTTGGGGTTTCTGCTTTTGACGTCACTGAGCCAGGCCCTGGTACATGGTACCATCCCTATGACTGGTGGCAGATCAAACTGCTGTGAGCCAGTCCTCGGGTCCTCAGGGCTGATTTTCAGAAGCAAATCGCCAGGCCTTTCTTTCAGTTCTGTCTTAGACTGGAAGCTGTGTGGAAACCCTGGCAACGTCAAAACAGCTCCCATGACTCAGCTGACAGACGGGCGGGGGCTGTGTGTGTGTGTGTGTGTGTGTGTGTGTGTGTGTGTGTTGGGGGGGGGTTGCTGGCTGAGAATCAAACCAGGTCTCCCTCATAGACGAGAAGAATCCCACCATGGCCTCTGCTAGTGCTTTCCAAAATGCCTCATCTCTTCACCTGGTCGCCTTGGTGTTCTTTTATAAGCTCTGATATCTCTAGACAGCAGAAGCCACAAAGGTATGGCTCCTGTCTGCCAAGGCAGAGCGGTCTGGGATTGTTATTTGGCCCTTCCTTCCCCAGTGCTGCGCGTGGGTCAAGTTTACAGTTGGAGGTTGGACCCAACAATACAGGGAGGCCCCTGCGGGCGGCATCTGTCTAACTCGTGGCCGCGTGCATGTACACTGGAGGCTCCCCCTACCCCCACCGCCAGTGGCACAAGACTCTCGGTTTTCACCTACTTAGCAGTTTGCAAACACTTTAATCCTGCGCGTTCTCCCAGACTCACACCACATGTCCGCGTGGCTAGGTTGCAGGTGGCGTGGCTCCTCCCCGAGGTCACCCGCCCCCGATTTCCAGGCACTGCCTTGCAGACGAAGGAGCCTGCCTTAGATTGGGCCCACTTGTCACAGCCAAACCATCCGTGGTGCAGAGGCCCTGTTCGCACGGACACCACGCGAGGTTTGGCTTCTTGCAATGCATCTGGTTCCTCTCAACCGCGGGCCAGAAATCTTGCTTGGAATCATCGCTCCTCACAGGGCTTGCGCGCTTTTGCTTGCGGTGCCATTTGAAACCAAGAGGGCAACACTGGAAAACTTACACAAACCCTCTTTGAATGCTAGAAATGTTCAGCATTCCAAGTTGGGCCAAAGGGTGGAAAATGTTCAGAGTTGTGCCTGGTTTTCTCTAGCTCTGTTTCTTCAACCTTGAGGCTAATTTTAGCCTGAGATCCAAGCAGCAAAAACAGAGGGGACTGTGGAAACCGACATGACGAGGAGTTAGAGAAGCCAGAATCTGTACTGAGCAGACACCAGGAGATCCGGGAACAGGGTCTGAGTGACAGATACTGGGTTTGGGACAGATACGGGGCTTTTGTTCGCAGCAGAGTCGTCAAGACAGCTGGGATTAGGAACTGTGGACTCTGTTGTAATCACCGCTGATTTCTCTGAGGGGTAGGCAAACGACCACACTTTCGCAGTACTGTTTGCAAACCCAAACAGAATATCCCCTTTTCTCCACAAGGGTTCTGTGAGAATCTGTAACTGTTCGGACTATGCAAACTGATTTTTGAATGCACTAGGAGATAGACCTGTGGCTGACATTTCAATATGGAAACATCCAAAATGCAAATTTGTAATACTTCAAGTGCCAGGTCTCCTGGAAACAGGGAACCAAGACCCCAAATGAGTGCTCCCTCGTGAACAAGAGTTGAAGATAGGCTCTAGGGAAAATGTGAAAGAAATCCTAGCGCTTATCATTGACTTTGAATTAAATGTCCTCTTGAAAGAATGTCATTAAGACTCCCACTTATGAAGAGTAGAAATTCCTATAAGGCCTCAAAATGTCAACAAGCCCCCCCCCCCAAAAAAAAAAGAAGAAGAAGAAGAAAGAAAGAAAGAAAAGAAAAGAGAAAGAAGAAAGAATGAAAGAAAGGGGGGGGGGAAGCCCTAAAACTCAATGCTAAAGAGACACAAAAGGTTGTATTTAAAGTTGTGTGGGGTGCGTTTCAATGCTTTCCATGTTAAATTCCCATTGCCTCAAGCCGCCAGTTCAGAAACTGGGTTTCTGGGAGGAAAACAAGAAGAAAAAGTTTTCCTCTGTTCTGGTTCTCATGTAATCTCCTTCTTGAATTTTACATTTATTTAAAGCAGGCAAATACATTGAGATAACACTCTGTGCCACAGCAGCTGCACCATCACTGTCACCACATGGTCTCTCTGTAATCCATGGTGGTTGTGAAGGACCAAGTACGGGCACCAGTCACTGGAGATTCTCCATCTCTGGTGTTTGGAAGATCCGTGTCCTACACAGGACGGACTTCTGAGATCAGACTGCTTCTAGGATAAGGGAATTTGGGAGATTGACAAGTATTAGTGGAACAAAAAGGTGACTGGGAGGTAATGCAAAAGTAAGCTCACTCCAGATGCCATCAGGGCAAAGATTTTGCCTACAGAATCATGAGGCATATGCCCGAGCCCTAACTAAGACCAAAAGAATGGGCCAGCTAAACCTAGCCATGATCATCCAACTGCCCACTGTTTCTCTATAGGCCGGGGCAATAATAAGAAACAAATGGGTGCTATCTTAAAGGACTTGTCATAAAACAAGCTGCCATCTAAGTGAGACATCCTCTAAGTCCACATGGAAGGGACACATCAGCTTGTGTGATCCAAGGATCATAAATAATAGAATCCCAATTCAAAGAAGGAAATGGTTTATCAGAGTTTAAATTATGAACACCCAATTTGCATAAGACTATGGATGACATTGGAAGCCCTGAATCCATTTGCAGTGTCCAGTAAACCCCTCTGAACATAGTCACAGGGTGTAAATCGCTTTGCTGTCAGACTAAGAGTAAGGTCAATTGTAAGGTCAATTATGGCAGATATAGTTAGGTTAAAATGTAATACCTTATAATTTATTCTCCCTTTTGACCCATTTTAAAGTTGTTTCATTTTTTAAAATCTTTGCTGCTTTGTTTTGGCTGAAGTTTTTCTATTATTTGTCTGGAAATTACTGTTGGTTGTTTTTGGTATGATTCTCTATGTATGAAATCCAAGATAGGTAAATATGCAGAGACAGTAACTTGATTGATAATTGCCTATAGAGGCCTAGCAGGGGAGCATGGGGTACAATAGGAAGCTAACCACTAAGAGGTGGAAGAGAAGAGAAGATTCTGACATTGATGGCGGTGATGGCTGTTCAAATCTTCTTTATATGATTGCGTGATTAACCTTTATGATATGTGCACTATATACTAATAAGACTATTTACAAAAGAGACAGATGTACAAGAGATGTTGGCTGTGCTTGTAAAACACACATTCTTGAAAAATAAAAGATTGAAAAAATAAATGATTGTTTAGAGTACTAAGAGTTTGAAGTACTAGGGCTTTCTGGGTTATTCAGACAGTTAACGCAATTGGCTACTGAGTGACTGGAAGTTTGAGTTCATGCCCAGGTGCCTCAGAAGAAAGGCCCAGCCATCCATTTCCAAGAAATCAGTTATCGTACAACCGTGTAGACTGCTGAACGGGGGTATGTTCTGCCCTGTACATTCTCAGAAACAGCAACAACAACAACAACAACAAAAAGTTAAAATGACAATAGAAAACTTTATGGAACTGTACAGTTCTACTCTGAGACACGTCGAGGTCACTATGAATTGGAATCCACCTGAGGGCAGCTCTCTTTTCATTGTTGATTGGATTTTAGGAATACTTCTAGTGGAGTGGTATTGTGGCAATTGGGTTTGTGCAGGAGGAGATGCAGGTGCAGAAGAGAAGCCTGGCACTAAAGGGGGGATGGGAGAAAGCAGGCAGTGGGAGGAGAAAGAAGACAGAGAAAGATGCTCCAAGAAGTGGGATGAAGGTGAATGGTTATGAGAGAGAGAGAGAGAGAGAGAGAGAGAGAGAGATCATTATTTCAAAGGAAGAGAATTAGATTGGGTGCTGCAAAGAGAGGTGAAAAAAAAAAAATCCCTGGGGCAGACTGTGGGACGTTTGACATGGAAGAGCCACTTGAAGTCTATTCCTTCATGACGCCTTGTCAGACTAAACAAAAGAATGAGCATGCAGTTTTTCTGGTATACAGACCCATAGTTCCTCCTTGGCTTGAATGAGAAGCTAATACAAGATTATTTCTTACATTTATGAACGCATACACATATATCCAAATAGATGGGATCGCTCTTGTGTGTGGATGATTTCAAAATATGTGTTCCCAGCAGAATCATCACTGGATGGCGGGAATAGTGAATGAGTTGGATGAAGGTGAGCAACCGGTGAGAGGTTTTAGTCCACCCAGAGGTATCTTGAAACCAAGGGCAAATAATCAGGCACTATAAATTCTCCAGAGCTCACTTCTACTCTGATTGATGAGAGGGGGCGGAGGGGGGGCCTCCTATGAGTAACAATCAACTTGATAGCCATTGGTTCTGGTGACTATGATGAAATTGATACCATTTTCTTATTCTGCAGTATTATATTAACACCTGGACTTCAAGATATACTCGAGAGAGGCTGGTTGGGAGCCCTAGTCAGTTGTTGCTAATTGCAAGGTAAGCAGTTTGATACCACCAGCTACCCCAGGTGAGAAACATGAGGCTGTCTACTCCCATTTGGAGTTATAGTCTCCCAAACCCACAGGGACAGTTCTACTCTGCCCCACAGGGTCACTGTCAGTCAGCATTGACTTGATTGCAGTGAGTTTGCATTAGACTTGGGGTAAAAGAAGGTGACTTTTCAAAGACTAGACAGTCAACTTCTATAGTAGCTGCCAACATTGAGTCTTAGTAGAATGTTATCATAGTTATCCAAGATAGAATAGGTATGACCTACCAGCATGCTTTGGGGGACAGAATAGCAAGTGGTCACTTCTAAATAGGTGTTTCAGACTTACTGGTTCATTGCTCTACTGTGTGGATATAAAGGGTGAGGAGTGGGCATTGGAGAGGAGCATCTTTGGAGAGAGATACTGAAGTGTGATGGTCCATCCTCTGTTCCAAGTGACCAAGCCACGTGTGCCTCTGTGCTCTGGGGGGTGAGGGCAAGAAGTATTTGACCCTCAGACTGGAGCCTGACTCACTGCTGGGGAACCGAGGTGACTTCTGAAACACCCTCAGCATCATTGGCTATGCATTTGACTGCTAACCACTGGGTTAACAGTTTGAGCTCACTTGCCACTCTGAGGGAGAAAGAAGAGGCTTTCTGTTCTTTGAAAGATTTACAGTCTCAAAAAAACATAGGGTGCATGTCTACTCTGTCCTATAGGTTCACTTGTAGTTCAAATGGACCTGGCGGGAGTGCATAATATCTGCTTTAGAAACTACTTATTCCCTCTCCAAGGTGCCCTTGAGAGGAAATCCTCACATAGGATGCTGCCTTGGACTTGTTTTACAAGGGGGTATGTCCTAAAGGATGGGGCTGCAAGCTAAGGAGATTTCGGCACAAACAAGTTATGCCATTAATGTTGAGAGCAGGAGCTGAACAGGCAGTGTCTACGGGCACAATTTTAGCAGAAAAAGTCCATGAAAGGGCCCAGGAAGATGAAAGGAGAATACCTCTGAGGGAAACAATTGAAGTCAACATCTGTGAGGCTCATCAAAAGTGGAGCCATCCACTGACAGCAGCAGCGGTGAGCACCTTCCAGTTCCCCCTCCCTCTCTCCCACTCGTCTTCCCAGCATGAAAACAGGAGGAGCCATGGGTATGAAGATGTGGGGGTTAGAAGAGAAATGTTAGGGTATGGGGGGAGAACTGAACCACACTCCACCATCCCACCAATGAAGTCACCGAATGGGCTCTGGTTCGATATGAAGGGGGGGGGGGTGTCAAGTTAAGTTTTGAGTTTTGAGTACTTGAAAGTGTGCTTGTGATTTAGAATCCATCGTAGGCTTTGATGAGGCTATTGGGGTTTCAGTTATGGAATGACTGACATCCTCAGAGGAGACTCAGGCTCGGTTTCCTCCTATACAGACAGTCCCTGTGTGACAGTGGAGACTTGCCTCTTGGTATGGTGCTGACTAGGTTTCAGTGGAGCTTCCAGATCAAGACAGACTAGGAAGAGAGGCTTGGACATCTTCTTTCAAAAAGTAGGCAACGCAACCCTACAATCATAATGGCCTGAACTGGGACCCATTACAAGGATGGTGCAGGTCCAGGCAGTGTTCTGCTCTGTGGAACTGATTAAATTACAATAATAACAATAGTAATAATAATAATAATAATAATAATAATAATAATAAAGCAGTAGGACTTTTATTATAAGAGTGAGAAGTAAGGAGGAAAGGATTGTCCCCACTGAAAGAGTTTTAAAAGGAAAGTAAAACACAAGGATTAAGGAGCTCTCAGGTTAGATGGCATGCATTTGGTATATTCCATTTACATCAAACTCACTGCCACCAAGGTGATTCTAACTCCTCAGAACCCTGCAGGATGAGACAGAACTGGCCCGTGGGTTTCTGAGCCTGTAATTCTTGATGGAGTAGAAGCCTCCTCTTTCTTCCAAGCAACTACTTGTGGTTTCGAACTGCTGATCTTGGGATTAGCTTCGGTTGAGCGGTCACCTGCTATGCTACCAGAGCGCATGTCAATTGTGAGATACTTCTTACCTAGAACCATGTCATTCCAGGGTGAGTAGCAATGGGATTCATTTCTTTAACACTGTTGATTCCTGCTGGCTGGTAGTGTTGAACTGACCTGTATGAAGCAGATATGGCTACGTTATGACTCTTGCTTTTGGGTGAGTATGTCAGCATCATCTTGAGACACTCAAGACAGCACAAAGAAAGAATATTTAACTCAGTATACAACAGTGAAGGCAGTACTTATTACTGGGTTCCCCCCCCCCCACTTTTTATTTTCTTTTTCCAATAGTTTTACATGATTTTTATATCCTACAATTGAATAGTCCAAACACTCAGTCCTATCAAGGGGAATTGTACAATTATAACCACATCTATCTTTGAGAATCGCCCCCCCCAATTGATTGAATCACCTTCAATTCGAGTCGTTCTATGTTCCCTCCCCTCTTCATATTACTGGGTTCATTAAAAAAAAGCATTGCCTTCAAGTCAATTCCAACAGTAGTCTACAGGAAAGGGTCGAACAAACTGCTCTCTCAGATTTCCAAGGCTTTAATCTTTACATAAGTAGACAACCCCAGATCTGTCTTGCAGATCAAGCAGGTGGGTTGGGACAGTCAAACTCTCAGCTACATGCTTCACCACCACTACGGACTAAAATTCCATTACTTTGAAAGTCATTGGTAATCATAAATCAGAAGATTTATTATAAATATGAATATGCAGAAAATTCCTGGCTGGGTGCACCCTATACTGTAGTACATACATGGTGCCTGCTGATAGAAGGGTCTGGAGTTATATCTTAATAAGTTGAGAAAAAGAAAATGTAAGGAGATTTTTATTGTAAAGTATAAAATCCAGGAGGTGCTGACAGATGTCACTGAGATGATTTCTGGCCCATGGTGATCCCACATGTGTCAGAGTAGAACTGTGCTCCAGAGAGTTTTCCATGGATATGAACAGCTGAGTCCAGGAGTTCAATTTCACTTTACACTCATCCTTTGCTTGGCAAGAGTGGAGGAGCAAGCTCAAACATATTATCCACCAGCATTCCTCCTTGCCGTAGTTAGCAGACCACACAGGGAGCAGGTCTAGAGGAGATAGTTGATTTAGTGATAAGTCGAATGATTAATCCTTTTTTCTGCATCATCTTAATGTGCAGAGATTATCTTGTACGATGCTTGGGTGAAACATACACTGCCACTCTTGTTTAATTCCTACACAATGCCTATCTTGTGCTTGGATCTAGTCAAGTCATCAGTAACATCGTCTAGGCTTCTAGCTGCCAGATCCATCCTACGAAACCATGGAATCAGGCTGACTGAACTGTTTTGTCCTCCTCGGAAAGGTATCTACCTCCCAGGGCACCCTTCGCCAAGACGCTCATGCAAGTTCAGAAGTCACAGATGGAATTAGGACTCAGTGACACATGCCCTGTTTGAGGATGCTTCTGAATAGCTACTACTCCTACTGGATTTAGGGTTTCATTATGAAGGCCGTTAGAAGTCGGTAACAAACTACTTAAGTTCAGAATACTTTACCTGTTCAAAAAAGCGATTTTAACTTCAAGATTTCCATCACTCTTCACATCATTTAACCGTCCATGTCTAATGGCATGTCTCAATTTGGGTAGGCCCTTGGTGGTTTGGCCAAACACTAAACTCATTGCTGGTCCCTAAAACAAAGTACTGCAAGGAGCTGTAAACACTTTCTATAATGTACTGTGCTGTACTGTACTGTAATCAATCAATCCGCCAAAAAGGGAATTCCTCAAGACTTGAGACTTTAAGTAGACATTTTGGCAGAACTTGCTTTCTCCATTCTGCACTCTTCCTGGTGCTTGACGAACAGATCTTGGGACCGGAGATACCTCTACCGTGATGTCAGACTTAGAGAATATTGGATTTGGAAAACAAAACAAACTCACTGCCATTGAGTCAATTCCCACTTATGGCAGCTCTACAGGACAGGGTAGAACTGCGCCTGTGCATTTCCGAGACAGGAACTCTGCAGGGGAGTCGGAAACCTCTCCTATCTCCCACAGAGCAGGCCCCAATAATCCTGTGGGCCAGCAGGACTCTCCAGCCTGTCTCCTGACAATGTAGTTTGGACTTGCCAGTCCCTACAGTTCTGAGTCAATTCGTTAAGCCACTGTCTATTTCTTTCTCTCATTTAGACATAGATAGACATATTCATGCGTCATGGCTACTGTCTCTGAAGAGAACGCCAAAGCAAAAACCAAACCCACTGTCAGTGAGCTGTCTCTCACGCACAGCACGCCTGCAGGTCAGAGCGGAAGTGATCTGGAGTGCTTTAGACACTCTGACTCTTCAAGGCAGCAGTCAGGTTCCTCGTTCTCCCTGGAGGGGGCTGGTAGGTTTGAACCACCAACCTTCTGGTTCTCAGCCCAACACATAATCCATAGTGCCACCAGGGGCCGACATCCTACCTTCATTCTCTCTCAGGATGGTCTCTTAAATGTCTTTCCTAAAGGAGCATAGAAAGCCATTGAGGAGCTGACTTCTACTTTAAGCTCTCACTTTAAAGGAGTAGCACATTTTTAACCCCTCATCCCCTCTCTGCTGCGGGGATGTGTCTACGGATGCGTCTACATCGTCTATGGGGAGGATTGTGAGATTGAGCCAGACCATACAAAACCAAGTCAAAAAAGAATGCACAACTCATTTTGGATTTTTTTGATAAACAACCACTACATAGGTTTTCAGGGTCAGTCTACCACAAATGTCATAGCAGACTTAACAACAACAGTGACAGCAACACTATTTGCCTGAAGTTCAAATGGAAAGGGGTGTCTATTTTATCAGGAAACCCAGGTGCGGGGCCGGGATGTTGGGGAACGTTTGTGTTCGCCGTTCACGTGGGAAGCAGGAAGCTTTGGGGCCTCACTGATGTACACAGAAGAAGTGCACAGAATAGAACTCTGGACTTCAACCCCTGCCGGCAGGGGCGGGTCTGCTCTTCTTTTTCCCCCCTCGCTGTCTTTTGGAGGACCTGGAGGCGTGATCCCCACCAGGCTCACCTAGCTCGTGTGGTTTGTCTAACAATAAGAAACAATGGCGAAAGGATCATTTACGTTGTGTTTTTCCATGCTGGCCTCACCTGCTCTCGCCTCCAGGAGGACTCTCTGCGGCTTTGTTCTCCCTTACTCCCTTTCCAAAGGGGAGCCCAGGCGTGCTAATTGATGGGTGGCAGCTTCCCTAAATGTAGGGGCAGACAGCTGGGCGCAGGCATGTTCTGCAAGGAGAGGCTTCGGCTGCCATTGTAGTCCCGGCCATAATCCCGCGACCTCCATCTGCAGGGACTTTTGTTTAGGTCTTGGGCAATTGGCTCAGGCTGAAAACATAAACACCTCCATGCGCTTGCCCTTATCATTTTCTCTTGATGTTGGTTTAGGAAATATACCTGAGAGACTACACACACACAATGAAGCCAGCAATTACCCACCACCGTTTGGGCAGGCGGCAAACACACCAATAATAAAGCCCAAGGGTGGGCCGGCTGCAGACTTTGCTCGTGGCACTGGAGGCCCAGCTCAGCAGCAACCAGGCTCTAAATTTGCCTCTTCTCTCTTTGGCCCTGGGGAGGAATTTCAGCGCTGGTTCAAAGAGTTGACCCAGGAAGCCACCAGTTGGTCAAAGATGAGGATCTTGTCTTAACAGGATGTTCCTCTGATGGTCTCAGAGCAAATGATTCATAGAACTGTCAGGCATAGTCCTGAGGGAATGAATAAAGGGGAAGAGGCAGGCCAGAATGGGCTTGTTCATCATCTGTGCCACTGTAACTTGTATTGTTGGGTTGTTGGGTGCTAAGTGACCCAGTGAAAGCAGAAGGAACCACTTCCTGGTCCCAGCACCATCCTCAAAGTGGTTCCTATGGCAGCCATCGGTCAATCCATCTCTTTGAGGGCCTTCCTGTCTTTCCTTGACCCTCTACTTTAGCAAGCGTGATGTCCTTCTCCAGGGACTGGGCTCTTTGGACAAGATGTCCAAAATGGTGAAAAGCAAAAAGACACACTATTTTCCTTTTCACCCAGGCATGGTGTTCGCTTTGAGCGTGCTGATTTTGGATACAACAGCAGGAAGATGATCAGTGAAGACTCCAGAATTTACCATCAGATCCAGCAAGGTTTCATTCTGCTATGCTATAACGATCACCTTGAACTGGGGCTGACTCCAGGCTAGCTGACAACAAGGAAGAGCTGGAGGAAGCATCCTCTGTACCCCAAGAAACGGTAGAAGGTGAAGGCTGAGATAAATGTGGGGATGCAACTGAAAATCGTCTTACATGTTTTAGAGCCTGACTTAAGTCAATGATTCAAAAGGTGTTTACTGAGCTGATATTAAGTGCCAGGGACCATTTGAATGAGCCAAATAGACAAAAATCCTCTTTCTGTGTGAGTTCTTTGGGTGGTAGTCTAAAATAGACTTCCTCTCTAGAGCTGGGGAATAGCAACAATGTATCTCTTAACACCTTGGGTGGCCATGGAATTAAGTTGGCAGATGCCTGTGAAATTCTTAAGAAATATTCCTGGTCCACATTACGTCAGTTCTTATCTGGTGGTGATGTGTTACTTTTTTGTTTGTTTGTTTGTTTGTTTGTTTTTTGGCATCACTGCCCTCAGGTGGTTGGAGTAGGAGGATGTGTTACTTTTTAGCACTAAAGAGTTACTGTATATTCTGTATAAGTAACAAAGAAAAGGAAACAATATTACCCTTTCAAAACCTGTCCTGGGGAGGAAGTGCAGATATAATTGATGGCCGCATCAGAAAAGAGTGAATTACTTAAGAAATTGCCTTTATATGCTGCATTCTAATTTGGTCTCAAATGTATTTTTAAAAATACCCTGTCTTCCTTTAAGCAAGTAGTACAAGCATAGGTGTGGACATAGATTGTCTTGTTAGGGGCCACCCACTAAACAGACCCAGAGAGACCGTATACACAACAGAAGGAACCTTGACATGGTTCTGAACCATCCACACACCTGCTTTTCTGTTTGCGTGTGCCCAGGTTGCCGCCATTGTGTCCATCCATCTTCTTGAAGGTCTTCACTTTCTCACTCTCCCTCCATTACTGAGCATGATATTTTTCTCCAAGATCTGGTTTCTCCTGACAAGGTGCCCCAAATATGTAAGCTGAAGTTTCACCATCCTTGCCTCTAAGGAGTCTTCTGGTTGTGCTTCTTCCAAGACTGATTTGTTCCTTTTTTTAGCAGTCCATGGTACTTTCTCTCTCCGCGCCCCCCCCCCCCCCCCCCCCCCCCCGCCTCCATAGTACCTTCAATACTCTTTGTCAACACCATCATTCAAGTGCATTGGATCTTCTTTGTTTTTCCTAATTCAATGTCCAATACTCACACAAATATGAGGTGAATGAAAATGCTATGGTTTGGGTTTGGTGTACCTTAGTTCTCAAAGTAACAACCTCTTTTTCTGACATTTTAAAAAGGCTTATCCAGATTTATTAGATTTATCCAGTGCAACGTGATATTTGATTTCTTGACTGTTGCTTCCATGAGCCTTGATTGTGGAGCCAAGCAAGATGAAAGCCTTGGCAACTTTTGTCCATATCTAGATTGTGTTGCAGAAGCACCGGTCAACACCTTAGCCATTAATTAGGCTGTTAAACCTCAAGTTTGGAGGCTCAAACCCAGTAGCAGCTCACGGGAGAAAGATGAGGCTGAATACGTCCTAAAAACATCCATTTCAGAAGCCCGAAGGGGCAGTCCTACTCTATCCTACCACATTGCTACAAGTCAAAGTCTACTGGGTGGCAGTGAGTTTGGAGTCTGGTTTTAAGAGTTATGGGTTTAATGTTGACTTATAGGTTTGATGTTGGAGGAAGTCTGTGGGAGCGTCAGAAGTGCATTAGGATAGGTTCCTGTACTCATGAAAGAGTAGTAAGTTCTATCTCAGAGGATGTAGCCTCCCATTCACTTACTCTATCCTACACAAAATAATTCATCTATCATCTGCTACCTCTACTTCCTGCCTTCCACTTTAAACTCTCTAGTCATAATAATCTATGGGCTGGTATCAACTTACCGGTTACCCTGATTTGTAATTCTTATAAGGATTAAAATTTACATTCTTTGCATCTTAGAATCTGTGTTAAATATATGCCCTTAATTAAGTTCATCTCATGTACATTATGTGCCAATAAAATGGTTTTTAAAAGAAAAAAAGTTAAGTTCCTATCTCACCCAAAGTCCCCTTGCAAGGAGGATAATAAATGAACCGTCACACCCATTACGTCATATGCTGATCTCAGAATCTGTATCTTATGTTTCCAACAATGAGGTTATAACAAGTAACCACTTTCTGCTTCCCTGCTCAGCTCTGACACCAGCTGCTCAGATGGCATCACTCCCCTTGATTTCAGCCACCCAGAACGACACAGATCGTTTTAGACTCCCGAGTAGGCATATGTCAACCACCCATCAAGAGTTCATGCAATAATTCTTCTGATGACTTGTAGGCCACCAACCAAGGATTTCCCATAACTTCTTTCGGGTGAAAGCCTGAAGCCTGGGGACTTCAGCTAGGCACCCACACTTCACCTGCTGGCTCCTTTCAGTTAGAGAGTTGGCTAGAATGACTTATGGAAGTCCCAAAGAATATGGTGGGGTCCATTCTGACTCATCATGTCCCTAAAGGACAGGGTTGAGCTGCCCTGGTGAGTTTCTCACATTGTCACTCTTTACAGCCTTTAGGAAGCACATCTTTCTCTCCAAATATTAGAAGTATGTTAAAAAAAATTTTTTTTGAGAATACAGTTATCCCCTATATCTTTAATTTTATGTTTCATTGACATATTATCCATATAGGATACAACTCGGCGGTCCAAACATATTGAAAAGATTTGTGCAATCATCACCACTATCAATTTTAAAGTCTTTTCTTCATTCTCATACTCATTATTTGCGCATCATTTCCCCCAGCTGCTCACCTACAACCCTAAGAAACTATTAATATCGTTACTTTCTCTTTGGAGTAAGCTAGCCTGGATTTCATATGAAGAAAATCATACAAAATAAATTAATTCTTAAAAACCACGACCACCACCAACAAAAAGATGCCTCCCCCCACAATCGCAGTCTAAAAGAAAGCACAAAATAATAAAAACCAGAACAAATTGAAAATGTGCCAAAGGGAAGACAAATGATGATGTGTTGAAGGCTATTCACCTACCTGGTCAATGGTCAGAAGGGACTCACTGGAGACAAAAAATCCATGGATTTGGGGCCTTCACTGTCATCTGAAAACCAGGTGTTCAGAATGTAAGCCACTATACAATTCCCTCCTCTGGTCTTGTATTTTATAATTTACAATCCTTAGATCAGACACGCGGTTACATTTATTCCATGTGGATTTAGCTGACACCTCATTTTGTTGGTTGCTTGTTTTAAGACAAACTTTTAGGACACCAGACATTGTTCTTTCTGATAACTGTGGACCATTTGATTTCTTGACCACCCTTTACTCTAACACTTATATCTTCAGTGGCCCCTTAATAGAAGTAAGAGAAGTACAGACAAACCAGCATCTACATAAAAAAGAGAAGCATGAAGTGGGAGAGCTACCAATGTAGAGTTTCTACATCAAAAAAGGGTGAGGGACAACCCACATCTCCACCTCTCCCACTCTATGTATTGATATCTTTTACCAGTCAGGATGCTCTGGGAACATCCATGCGCCTCTATGTTTTCATTGCATAACGTAGATTGGGACCTCTTAAGGTTACCTAACCAGGTGGTCTTTGTGGTCTGGCCACTCCATTGTTTATTTGAATAAACCCTCTATTGCTGTCTGAAGGTCTTAGATAATAAAACTCACCAGAAAATTTTATCATCAGATCTTAAGCTTCATTTCTATCACCTACGTCATATTTTCCAACTTCTGTTTCTTCTTCGGTGTACAACTTTACATTCCAATTGTCAATAATTATCAATGCATTTCAATGAATTTGATCAATTTCAGCCTGAAGGATTCTTAAATTTTTTCATATTAGCTTCAGTAGTTGGTGTGTAAGTTTGAAAAGTAGTTGCATTAACCGGATTTCCTTGTAGACTACTAGATAGTATCCTATCATAGACAGAATTATACCTCTAGATCTCAAAATGTCCTTTTTGACATAGTGTGATGCCACTCTTCTTGATTCTGTCATTCCCAGCATAGTAAATTATCTGTATATCTGATTCAAAATGTCTAATGCCAGTTTATTTCAGATGATTGATCTTTATGTGTTTCATTTCTTTCTTTTGTTCTTTTTTCCTGGCTATTTATAATTTTCCTAGATTCATACTCTGTACATTCTACCTTATGATCATTAATGAATGCTTGCAGATGTTTATTTTGAATTGTTTCTGATCCACAAATGAACGTCCTAAAATCTTTCCTCCATTCACCCACTGTGTCAATCTATGGAGTCAAAGGTCTTCCTCATTCTTGTCCACTGCCCTTTATCAAACATGATATTCATCTCTAGGGACTGTTCTCTCCTAACAACATGCCCAAAGTATATGAGATGCAATCTCACCATCTTTC
Organism: Nesogale talazaci; assembly: GCA_004026705.1. NCBI lineage: Eukaryota > Metazoa > Chordata > Mammalia > Afrosoricida > Tenrecidae > Nesogale > Nesogale talazaci. Next base: position 53,028 of record PVJH01003274.1, read on the forward strand.
CTTCTAAGCAACATTCTAGCTGAACTTCCTCCACAACAGAGTTGTTTACTGAAATCCATGGTGCTTTCATTATTCTTCTCCAATATCACAATTCAAACTTATAGATTCCTTTTTTGTCTTCTTTATTCAATGTCCTACTTTCATATTCATGTGGTTCTCTGAGCCACACTATGCTGCTCAGCAAAAACAATTGCCTTGTAAAACAGGATCCAAGAAGAAGGAGGTTTATGCATTTTCTAAGAAAGATTGGTAAGATGTGAAAACACCAGCTATGTTCAATCAAAGAAATGTTGGGAAAACACGAGTCACCTGGACTCAAGGAACCAAAATCACATCTGAAGACCTCAAGGGTGGTGTTTTGAAGTGAGCTTTACTGATCTGCAGAATGATGAAGTTGCATTTAGGAAATTCAAGCTAATTACTAAGGACATTCAGGGCAAAAACTGCCTAACCAACTTACTCATGGATCTTACTCATGAAAAAACATGCTCCATGGTCAAACAATGGCAGCTAGGGATTGAAGTGCATGTTGATGTCCAGATTATGGATGACTATCTGCTTCGTCTCTTCTGTGTTGGTTTTGCTAAAAAACACAAAAATCAGATTCAGAAGAACCTCTTATACTCAGCATCAACAAATCTGCCAAGTCTGAAAGAAAAGTATAGAAATCATGATCCAAAAAGTGCAGACAAAAGACTTGAAAGAAGTGGTCCTTAGCCCTTAAGCCTAAGCAGTGGTCTGAATGGCATAAAGAAAAAAGGAGGAAAGTGAAACTGAAATGGACTTGAAGTCTTGTGACAAACAAGTTCACTTCAAACAATCACAAAAAACAAAAAACAAAACAAAACACAAACAACAAACAAACAAACAAAAAAGAAGTGGTCAATAAATGGATTTCAGACAGTATTGGGAAAGACATAGAAAAGACTCACCAATCTATTTTTCCTTTCCATGATGTGTTTGTCTGAAAAATGGAAATACTGATGAAATGCAAGTCTGAATTTGGAAAATGCACGGAGCTTCCTAGGTGAAGGTGGTAGTTCTGGAAAAGCTACGGAAGATGAGCCAGGCACAGGAGTGAGACGAGTTGATGGCTCTGAGTCACCGGTTCAAGAATCTGTTTAAAATTCAGACTTTTAATGGTGCCAAATAAAAGATCTTATTGGTGCAGGAAAATACAAGAAAGTACCACGACTTGGGTGAGGCACACCTTAGTGAGGCCCATCAGGCTTCCAAATAACACCGTTGCTTTTCCACACTTTAAAGAGGTCTGGTTCTGGAGACTTATGCAGTTAAATAAGCCATTTGACCTCTTGACTACTGTTTCAATGAACATCGATTGCTTCCATGATGATTGATTCCACGCACATTCATGCCATAAACATGAAGTCGCCGGCAACTTCGATACTTTATCCATTTATCATGACGTTGTCTCTTGTCCAGTTGCGACAATGTTTGTTTTCTTTACCTTGAGTTGTAATCCATCCTGATGGCTGCAAGCCTTGATCTTCATCGATAAGTGTCTCAATTCTCAAGTGTCTCAAGATTATGTCCTCTGCATATTGTAGGTCACAAGCCTTCCTCCAAACTTGGTGTCGAGTTCGTCTTTATGTAAGCCAGCTTCTATGATTACTTGCTCAGTGTACAAATTGAATAAATATGATGAGAGGATGCAACCCTGCCACACACTTTTTGTGCTTTTGAAACACGAGGTGTTCTCTTGTTCTTTTCACAGGATTTTCTCTTGATCCACGTACAGATTCCACATGAGCAAAAAAGAAATGTTCTGGAATTTTCATTCTTCTCAAGACTATTCAAAGCTTGCTATGACCCACAGAGTCAGATGTTTGGGCCTAGTCAACAAAAGAGAAATAAATATTTTTCTGGTATTGTCTGCTTTGACCCCAAATCTATCTGATATCAGGATTATACACTTTCTTCAGTACTCTCTGTTAAATCACACCTAAACCTCGGGCAGCTCCCTGTCAATGTACTGCTGCAACTATTGTTGGATGATCTTCAGCATTATTTTACTTGTATATGATATCAATACTATTGCTCTGTAGTTTGAACACCCCATTGGGTAACTTCTCTTCGAAATGGGTACAAATAAGGACCCCCTCCAGTTGGTTGGCCAAACTTCCTGTCATAGATAAGTAAGAGATTCCAGTGCTTCATCACCTTGTTGTACAAGATAGCCATTATCTCCTGAAGTTCATAGACTGCACAGAACATGTTGCATTCATTCCATTTTACCTTTAGAATTTTGAAAGTCCCAGGATCTACCACAACTTTCATTGCTATCCCTGGACTGTATTATAAAACATCAACCCCTCAGTGCATTTCACAATAAACATTTGCTACTGCTTTTGGGTTTATGGTTCAGCTGGACAATTCTGTGGTCTCAGGTGGGCTCTTTACTGTGTCTAGTCATCTGCAGGATGGGTGAGCAGCTCTGCTGACCTTGACTGGACTTTCTCATGTGTTGGTTTTAGGTTAGCATGATGACTTTAGCTGGGTCTTCAGGGCTCTCCTATCGACTGTTTCTCCTGCATGCTAGCCCAAGTAGGTTCCCTGGAGTTGACAAAAGAACCGGCAGAAATGTGAAGTGTGTTTAGAATTGGCACCTAGACATTTCTTACTGCCAACTTGGCCAAAACTAGTCTCAAGCCCAGTCATCACTTAAGTAAGGGGTGAGGACATGAACTATGAGCTTAGATGGTAAAAGATACAAGGTCTCATTATGAAGGGCGTGTATATGGGGAGGAGCAATGAATTGAGGCCATTAAAAAATCAATCTGGCACAAATAGTACAAGCCGATAAATCCCAAAGCCAAATCAGTCTCTTGCTTCTGAGCCAATTATGAACTGTTCTGTAGGGGTTTCTTGGCTTGAATCCTTCTGAAACATCACCATCCTATCCTGGGATAATATTCTGCTGTGATTGGTTGGGTTTTCCTTGGGTTATTTTGGGGACTAGCTCACCAGGTCTTTCTTATGTGGTACTGCTGAATGGGCTTAAGGGTTCAACCTTCCAACTTTAAACGAAGTTGAAGTTTAAAATGTGGTTTTAAACCAGCTGTATCACCCGAGGACAGTAAGCAAATAAACATGACCGAAAACCTTTGGGGGTGGCCTCAGGATTGCCCATAGTATCTGGTTGTAGACACTCAATGTGGTGTGGTAGGCTAGAATGAGAGGTGAGGTGGAGAACTAGCTCAGGGTTCTTAACCTTTGTGTCTAACACTTGTTAGTGCTTTGCCCTATGTTTACCTGCATGTTGCTAGGCTGTTGGTAGTTATGCCATTTGCATGTCAAACACCAGTATGGTCACCTATGATGGATAGGTTTAAGGGGAGCTTCTAGACTAAGCAGAGAGGAAGAAAGGTCTAGTGATCTAGGTGTAAGAATTAACCAATCCAAACCTAGTGGGCCATAACAGAATGTCCTTCAAAAGAGGACCAGGCGGCATTTTGTTCTGCTGTTGGCATGGACTCAGCAACACCCTCACACATGCTGTTGGCATGTGACTTCTATTAGTTATGGCTTCTCCTTCATCAGCACCTCACCTCCTGGAGGCTGTTGTAAGAATTCAACAGGAAAATGCATAGTGGCTTGCTTTGTAAGGTATACATCTCAATGTGTGTGTACTGCCTTGGGGAGCTTGGGGAGCCTGGGGAGTCTGTCTGCTATTCTATGTGCTTGACAGATTCTGAGGAGCACCCACAAGAATGCTTATATTCCAATAAACATTTTTTTCTTCTCACTCTTTACTCCAAGGTTATGTCAAATTCATTCTGAGAATTAGGAAAGGCCATCTGTCTTAGTGTGAGTCATCCTGGAAATGTCCTGGGAAGGTAGAGAGGTTCTACATCTACTTCTGTGACACTCACACTTGGGGGTGGGGGGAGGAGGAGCATATGGATGTCTCTGCTCTGAATGCTGGATAGCTCACCTTCTAAACAAGTGGAACCTTGAATCTGTGACTTCTATAGTTCATTCCATCAGAAGGATTCACAAGCATACCCTCTGGGCATCCAGACATTGTGCTGGCACAGTGTGACTGGGCCTTTCACCTTCCCTGCTACCTGGGGTAATTCATGACCCTTGTGTTAATGGAAAACATTTCCAATGGCAGTCCTGAGAATCTATCTGGAGTATTTGAATGGGTGGACCTCTCCCGCTCTTTATGACACATTTTGTGATGAAAATGGAGAGGGTTTTTGCATGTATGACTTGTAAGGAGTCCCCATGCACAGCCCAGTGGGTTGGCTCTGTTTGCCAGTCAAATATCAATGCAAATATGTAACACATTGCAAGAGATGACATCAAGGTGAAAGGGAGACCTGGATTGATCTAACACATGAAGGGACAGCCCACCTTGTTTGGCTGCAGTGTGGAGCACGTTTTGAAGAAGCTGATGCCGTCAAGGCAGGTCGGTGGGCATTCATTGGACTCAAGAACCCCAAAATACCACATCTGGGATTTTATATAGAAAAAGGAAAGGGAAGGAATAGATCTTCTCTAGATAAGAAAGATGGCTGGGAGAATTGGCTGTTCCAGATTTTATTGTCCTCAAGGTTTGTCCCCAATAGTGCAGATCCCCAACTTAAAAAGACCTTGAATGGCCTCTCCCACAGGGCATACTCATCAACAATGGAGATTTCCCTCCTTTCCCTCTTGAACAGACATAACCCCACCCCACCCCCACTGGCTGATGTCCAACCTGCTCTGCCAGTAGAACCCACTGCGAGCCCAGAGCTGGTGGGGTCGAGGGCACCTGTGCATCCATGCTTTCCTGCTGAAGGGCCCAGCTTCTATGGGCTGCTCAACCAGAAGGGTTTGCCTTGCTCATGCCCAGGCCTCTAGTCTATTCCTGGCCCCAGGTCTCTCCGCTGGTTGAGATAAGAAGATGGACAGGGAGGGGCACTTGTCTTTCCTCTGGGCTTCCTCGAGCGCCACCACATTTTCAGGAGGCCCACTCCCAGGGGTTTAAGAGGGAGCCCTACAGCTGGGCTATCTGGTCAACAGCAGCAGCCACACTCTGGTAGGAAAGACAGCTCTGTCCTTTTTTCATTAAGTGTATTTATAAACATAGTGCACATGAAACATTTTTCCTTTCTTCACAGTGATGGATGATTATACGTCTATGAAATGTTTTCATTTATTTGGCGCCAGGGTAATCAAAATCAGTTGAAACTGTCCCACCGAAGGGAAAGAAAACAAGTAGGAGTGGGACAGCCCGTGCGGCTCCCTCCTGCTCTTCAAGGGTAGTTGCTGGCAGCAGCGCGGGTTTCGCAAAGGAACATACTCTTCAGCTGGTAATTGCTCCCAGTCCTGCTCGTGGCTGCCGTCCACAGAGCCACAGCTCTGCACAACTTGAAAAGCCATCGCCTCCACTCTGGAGGCAGCGAGGGAGCATCGGGGCCAGCCTGTGCGTGACTCTGTTTAGGCTGAGAAAGAGCTGGTCCCAGAAAACCTTTGTGAATGAAACACTCATGCTTTTTATGTCTGCCCTGGCCAGGCTTCTGGGTCAGCCATTGTGATCTCCAACATCCTGTTTAAACGGGTGTTTTCCACTACATACAGACAAAACTATTTCTATTAGAAGCTCCGAATGGTTGTACAAAGACAAGCAACAGGAGTTAGGTGGGAGAGGGGGGCTGACCTGCTTGTGGGAGACAGACAAAAAGCGGACGCCCACTCCCTTCAGTCACGGGGTCCTTTGCCCCGCCTACCTAGCTCAGATTCGCAAATGCAGCGTGAATGACTAACGGGGGTTTGCATAGCCCAAACCACAGGATGCAGTTGCTCTCTTCTGGTCACCTCTCTGCTGGAGGGTTTCAGTGTTGTGATTGTCAGTTGCCGTAGCGTTCGCTTCAACTTATGATGGCCTCATTTTTATGACCTTTGAGTTCAGCAGTCCGGTGTTTACCACGCTGCGCCACCAGGACTCCTTAAGGATACAGATCCCACATGACAGAGTCCATGGGTTTGGAGATTTCAAATTGCCATCATAATGGTGGAACAGTTTGAAAGGAGAAATTCAAGAGTGGCAGGAAGTTTCCCAAGATCCATGTTGTATTTGCATCATTGAAAATCCACTGCTTTCATGAAAAGTATACATTGGTTCTACTTCTTATAAAAAAAAGGGTCTGAGGAAGGGAACTCTGACTCAAAGATATTGTGTGAATATTGGTTGCAGTTGTGACCCCGATTCCCAGTGTTTAGCTTTTCAATTACTTCGTGTGAGCTCGGTTACAGAGCTAAGAGAGGAAGTGATTAATTCAGAAGTGGGTAGCAACGAACTCCCTCCCAATGAGAGAAGATGACATCACCTTGAAGGTCCCTGACAACATGCTAACTACAACATCAAGATAGCCAATCGTGGTGGCTGAGATGAAGGGACCACAGCCAATCATTGTCTCCCCTGCCTCCATTGCACCTCCTCCATTACCTCAGCCTTCAGGAAGAGTTAGGGTGAAGAAAGCCAGGGGCAGTCAGCCAAGTCTTACACAAATCCCTAAGATACCTTTTATCTCCGGATAAATAGATCATGTTCAGGATTTCTGTGGCAGAAATGGATTCTATCCACGGCAAAACTGTGATATCTTCTTAGCTAATATTTTCCTTTCATAGACAGAGCCAACTGATTTATTTTAGAATGAGCATCTTCTATTTTTATAGGTCTCTCTTCCATTTTGGTTAGAATCTTACCTAAAGTGTTAACAGCTTCTTGGATGTTTAACTGAGAGGAGATAGTCTTTTAATCGGAGTTCAGTTCAATCTGTAGAGTGAACTGCTTATGTTGAACAACAGACAGCACATTTGAGAAAGGCAACCAGCTGGATTTCCCTCTGGATGAATTCCCTATGGACCTTGATGCCTTCATTTCTGCCTATACCTTCTTCCACACTTAGCAGAAGACACCCACTCCCTCCTCCCACGGACTCTCTAATGTTCTTAAGGAATAGTTCATTTCTTAAATATAAATAAGACCTTGGGCACTCATGCATGTATCCAATCACCCATGTTGAGGATCAGCTACATAATTTGTGAGCCTAGAGCAAAAAGAAAATGTAGGGTCCCCTGCTTAAAACACATTAAGAATTCCAAAATGACCACACAGGGCATTAAATAAAATATAGAATCCCCTGAGCACAAGCCTAAGGTTCCTGAGCAAATGCGGCTGGCCCTGGCTGCCTTGATCACCTTGTCCCCACATTCACATCTCCAGCCCAAGACAGGACAAAGGAGAGTCTTAGGGTAATGGGCTCTAGTTTGAAGCAAAATGTTTCTTTCTGCCCAAGAGCAATGGTAGCTAATATACATATTCTTAAATATAAAAATCTATCACATGTATTTTTTCATATATATAATGTCTTTTGATCTTAGGAATCCCCTCCCCCCCCAGGTTTCCAATAAGCAAACAAGCTAAGTGACTTACCCAAGGCCATACTCTCTTTGTCTTTCTACGTATATTATAGAGGAGTCCTGGAGGTGTAGTGGTTATGCATTGGACAGCGATCCACAAGATCACTGTTCGAAACCAGAAGGATCTCTGCAGGAGAAAGACGGCTTTCCATCCCTCAAACAGCTACAGTCTTGAAAACCCACAGGCGACCGCTGTGAGTCAGCATTGACTCAGTGGTAGTGAGAAGTATCTGATTAAGAAAATATTTATTGCCCATAACTTACTTCCGACTCAGAGCTTTGTAGGCTTTCTGAGGTTGTACATCTCTACAGGAGCAGAAAGCCTGACCTTTCTCCCACAGAGCAGCTGGTCAGTTCACACTTGGATACTGGGTGTGAGCAACTCACGATACAGCCTATGGTGTCACCCAGGGACCCGACAGAGATCCAGAAGAGACCTTACTTAGAAAGAAGTACTGTATAATTCTGGTGCATATTTTTATAGTCCTCTTTACATTTTTATTAAAAATTTAGATAGCCTTTTGCATGTGTTCTTATGCAAACTGGGATGATATGGTATATACTTCTCTATATATTTAAATATTTATATTTTCAGACATTATATGTATAATATAGTTATTTAGTGACCTGGATAATTTCTGTATTATTAAATACTCTTTTAAGATATTTTTATGACCACCTAGACGTCATGTGAGATGAAGTAGAAGGGAGGTGAAACAGAAGCAGGCCCTCCAGAGAGGAATGGGCACAGTGGCTGAAACAATGGACTCAAATAGAAGAACGCTTGTGAGACTGGTTCGGAATTGACCCTATAGAGGGTCCCTGTGAGTTGAGAACAACCCAGTGACCCTGTAAACAACAACAGCAGTGACAAACAAAAACATAGAAGTGCATTAGAAATGAATGAGAAACTAGCAACAAGCGACAGTATAATGAATATTAATTCCTTTTCTTATCACAACTTCTCACTCCTCTCAAGTGTCCTGTATGTTCTATTTAACACCTCCATTTATCATCTCCATTTTATAGTTAGGGAAAAGCAGAGACTTCATGACTTTCAGTAATGTGCTACAAAATGCACAGTTGTTCATATAAAGCCGGGATTGGAACTCAGGTTGGCATAAAACCAAGACTAGGGCTCATAACCATTATGCAATGACACAGATGCCTTATTAGTATTTTATTCTTCAGAAGGGCATATGGCTAACACCTTAATGAGCACAGCATAGAATTAAGTGATGTCTCTGTTATTTGGGAAAGGCAGCAAGAAGGGTCCGTAGGACCAAGAGAAAGGCCACAGCTGATATGTGGTGATCAGAAGGAACTCTGGATCAAGAAATATAGAACCCAGACAGTATTTTATGGTTGGTGAGATTCTTTTGGTCAAAGTGAGTCAAATTCACACATTAAAACAATTGAGCTAAGATGATTAGTCCTCATATAACAATAAGCGCATGGCTTTATTTTGCTTTAGGGTGTAAAAAGCAGGACTCAGTCCTTAGTGGGCACTGAATCCTGTTCATGGTGATGGAATAATTTGGAAAATGGCAAGTGGTGAAGGTGAAGATAATAAACACAATTGCCAGTCACTGCACTGTACCTTGTTAAAATTGTTGCTTTGACAAATGATTTGTTTTAAATATATCTTACCACAATAGAATAATTGAGGAAGTGGGTATAAACAAACAGCAAATGCAGAGATGAAGAATAGATCATCTCCTCTCTTTCAGAAAGCAGCACTCGGGATTTATTCCTAAGCCACTTATCCATCATGCAGCTTATTTTCCACTTCAGAACAATTTGAGACAAAACAATTTCCACCTCTTACAATTTCAGGAAAGAGCAATTTGGAGTGTTTACTTCCCCTGGTATGAAATGCCTTATCCCGTACACTCAACCGTCTCTCACTTAGTGTTTCCCTGATCTGCTGAGTTATGCCTATTCAATCTCAAAAATGCTATCAAGAGTAAGGACAGATCGTTTCCCATCTCATCAAGATTACAAAAAGATCCTACACAAGGGAAGATCATTTCAGAGGTAATACTCTTTCATTCACAGGCAGCTCTTTCTTGTAGCTGCTATAATAAATGAATTCAAACTTGGAGACCTCAATCTGTTGCTTCATCATTCTGGGGACAGAAGTTCCACAGTAATGTGTCCTTAGGGTTGTGTTTCCTCTGCAGGCTCTCTCTTCCCTGCATCCTGTGGCTCCAGGTGAGCCTTGGTTTATAGCAGCTTCACTCTGGTTTCATCTGTGTCTGTTTTCTCCTTTTCTGTCTCTTCTAAGACCGCTTATCATTGAACTGAAGGCTCACCATTATAAACCCAGAAGACCTCATCTGGAGATCATAAACTTAATTAAATTTGTAAAAAGCTATTTTAAAAAATAAGATGAAGAAAGATGAAAGAAGAGGAGGATGAGGAAGCAGAGAAGAAGAACCTTTTAAAATATGTTTTTTAATCATTTTATTGGGGACTTGTACAACTCTTATCACAATCCATCCATCCATCCATCCATCCATCCATCCATCGTGTCAAGCACATTTGTACATTTGTGGCCATCATCATTCGCAAAATATTTTCTTTCTACTTGAGCTCTTGGTATCAGTTCCTCATTGTTTCCCCTCATTCTCCACTGCCCCCCCAAACCCTTGATAACTTAAAAATTATTATTATTTTATCATGTCTTACATTCTCTGACATCTGTCTTTACCCACATTTCTGTTGTCCACTCCCCATGGAGAGGGTTTTATGTAGATCCTTGTGATTGGTTCCCCCTTTCTACCTCACCTTCCTTCCACCCTCCTGGCACTGGCCCTGAGGGGCTCATCTGTCCTGGAATCCCTATGTTTCCACTTCCTATATGGACCAGTGTACATTATCTGATCTAGCCGAATTTGTAAGGTAGAATTGGGATTGTGATAGTGGGGGTGGGGGAGAGGAAGCATTAAAAACTAGAGAAAGTTGTGTGTTTCATCATTGCTAAACTTCACCCTGACTGACTCATCTCCTTTTCCTGTAAGGGGATGTCCAGTTGCCTACAGATGGGCTTTGAGTTCTTACTCTGCAGCGCCCCCCAACCCCCTTTCACAATGATATGATTTTTGTTATTTGGTGCTTGATACTTGATCCCATTGACATCTTATGATCACATGGCTGGTGTACTTCCTTGTGGGCTTTGTTGCTTCTAAACTAGATGGCCACATGTTTGTCTTTAAGACCCCACATGCTATATCTTTTGATAGTGGAGCACCATCAACTTTCTTCACCACATTTCCTTATGCACCCTCTTTGTCAAAGACTTCTGGATGTTATCCAGCAGTGTGGGTCAAGGAAACGAGTGTGAAGCAATAATCGGAAAGGTTGACAGGTATTAACTTGGCTGAAAGGACCATCCATTGTGTAATAAGAGAGACCTAGTGCTAGATGGGGTCATGGCTACCTTAGCAGCCTTAGCCCAGAGACAAAAGATTACTGAAGACTTGATCTCACTTTGTTCATCCCTTGTGTTGACCCAGTATAGCTCTCAGAGCTGAGTTTTATTCTCAGAAAAGAAGTTACTACTGAACCTTCTGGAGAAGATAAAGTTCCTGCCCCATAGGGCTTTCATTGACTGATATTCAGTAGTAGGTCTTCTGCCTTTCTTCACCATCTGCCTTAGTTTGGAAGTGCCACTGAATCCCATTCAGCATTACAGGGACAAACTAGCTTCCGCCAACAGATAGTGGAGGCTGCACATGGGGACATGGGCTGGGAACCCAACCTGGGCTTCCTGCACTGAACCACCCACTTATCTATGAGATGACCAACTGCCCAAGATGACATCTCCGGTGTAATGTCACTTTGTAGGTGACTGTTTATGTTTGAGTGATATGCACACTCAAGTTTTTGGCTACTTACTGAAAGATTGGCAGTTCTGAGCTGCTCAGAGGCAACTTGGAAGAAAGCTCTGGTATTTTCTTCTCCAAGGTTCCAGCCTTGCCAACCCTATGGAATGCTGTTCAGTTTTGTATGCAGGGAATGGCCACAAGCCAGCATGGACTCATAGCAGCTGACGTGGCTTGGTTGGTTCATGGTAGGGCAGTTCAACAAAATGGAAAACATACTTTCACATTTGTTATTCCACTGGAGATGGAATATGATATCCTTGCAGGTAGTGTGACATCTCTGATCATCTATCAGGCTCTCCCCTGCTCTCACTCGCCTTCATCATTCTAATTAGACTTAGCAATTGTCCTTTATCAAAAACTTGGAGGCCAATTCAGAATCAAATGGTTCCTTTTCAAGGGAGAGGGCTTAAGTGCATGATGCAATCACCCAAAGAAAAGAAGTGAATATGCCCACAGGAAGTGCTTCGTGTCTTTACATCTTTCCAGGCCCTCAGACAACCCCACCCCTTCCACCTCCAGAGCTGGAATGTTCCCAGTTTACCTTTCTTCAACAGCACCTTCATTTTCATTGAAAAGATGAAAATTGGAGTGAATTGCAACTGAAAGCTATTCAACCTTTCCATATTAAAGTGAACATCAGATCAAATTGTTGGTTTTCCCAAAGTTTATGTCATTTTGTATTAGGTTACTCCCCTCATGCCAGACGTCGAGCTCATATGAACCCAAAGTGGAAGGAATCTTCAAATTTTGCCAAGTCTATAATATAAAAGAGAGAGCAAGCGAGAGATAAATTGGAGTATGGTGCATTTGAATGTGAATGAAACATCAGCTTTAACTTGGCAGCAGGATGAAATGAACTCAACCCACACTTGGCATTTGGGTTGCTAATGTCTTGAACGACACCTCCCAAGCGGTCTGAATTCTACCAAACCAGAAACACATCTTGCCAGATGCTTCCCCCGACTCATTTCCAATGTATGTGCTTTGTGTAAAATGGGGTCCATATGTTTCTTATCCATTTACACTTAAATCATCAAGATGTTACTCAATGGTGACTCTGTGATTTACAGATCTTTTCAGTCTTCTTTTCCCCCCTGTAATTTGAAAGAGGAAAATCTTATTTTGCAAAGTGTAGACTTTGAAACCACCAATTTGTACAAAGAAGAAAATGCATGCCTTCTGTCTTCTTTCTTTTTGCTTCCAACCTTCAAAGGGGTCTTGCAGACACATGAGTTAGAAAAAGCCCATCCAATCATATAGGCTGATGTCCCCATCTCTTTCTCTCATTACCACCACAATCCCCAGTGAGGAGGGAGTGGTATGTGAGAGAGAACAAGGGGGAGGCAGAGGCAGATGGGTGGGGGTGGGGAGTGGAGAAAGTATGAATTAGAGAGAAAATTGATAAGCTATATAAGACCAAGATACAAGGGATAGATGGAAGGAAAGAATTTAAGTTTCTGTTTGGGAAACCAGTATATACAGAAGCAGAGAAGGAGAACATATATACACCAGTAGCAACTTAATAAATCCATCTATTTAATCATCCAGTTGTTTAAAAGTTGTGCCTGGATAGTACCTTCTATGCATCAGTCTGTGGTAAAGCGAAGATGGAGGCACATTTTTAATATATGCCTCCCACCAAGATGTGAGAGTGATTCAGTTCCCTTGGAATCTGGGCTGGCCTGTAAGTAACCATGTTGAAGCTCTCTGTAGATTCAACCACTTACAGGACAGTAGCACCAGCTATTGGCATGATTTTTTCACCAATGTGGATATTGATTTTATGTCAACTTTCACATGGATGGGGTGAAATACATCTGTTGTTCAAGTCACAATCTGGTGACAATGCTGTCTCCTTGGAGCTGTAGACTTTTTATAAGGGAAAACCTGGGAACTTCCCCTCTCACACTGTCCCTCTGCCTTCCTGCTTGGTGGGACTCTGCCTGCCTTCAAAGGCAGTCCTCATGTGGGCCACTCAATCCTGAGAGTGGTTGACCCCCTTTCACATTTCCATTGACCTTGGAGTCATGTGACTGTGCACCCACCAGATTGTACTCTTCTTGTGTCTCGCTCATCTTTCTACATCACTGGCCTGCAGTTATGTGAGTCTAAAGAGGGCTCCGGCTAGCATTGGACTTGAGTTGGACTGCTTTGAAATGTTCTTTTGATATTAAATTACTGTTGATATATAGGTCCCTCTTGTACATATATGAGTATTACTGGTTTTTCTTCTCTAGACAAGACAGCCTAACACAGCATTCTAGTCAAGTCTCGGATATAAAGATTTTATTACTCTCATTTTAGAGACAGGTAGTTGCTATGCTGGAAAAATCACTACCATTGGATGTCAGAAGTATTTATTTATACCAAGGCTAATTTATGGTAACATTTCAGAAATTACATGTTATTATCATTCTGCATAAATGATGTATATTTTTTCAGTCATTGACTATTTTGTTTTAAAGGATTGTATGGCTCAATAACATTCATTATCTTTCTAGAATCCCTTCTAACTTCAACTAAAGTGACCCCAGTCAAGGGTGTTTTTCAATTCAAGAGTGCTTTAAAAGTTTGTGAGAAAAATTCATGATTTTTAAACTCCATTTTCCCTAAGGGCCTTTTGAAGTCTCCTATGTCTTTCAATGTTATCCTTAGATTTGATAGCCATAATTCATCATTTACTTATCCATCTTTTTCAAATTTCAAATTACTTAGGGGCTTCAAATAGTTTGTGGAAAACTCACTGTTTTTCAATTAATTTCTCCATGAACTTTTTGAAACTCCTTTGAGTCTATTGCACACACATATACATATCACTACCTCATATTTTAATTTTAAAATTCCTTAATATATTCCTAAATTCAATTACTTTATTTCCAATTTAACTTTCAGGAAACTTATTTTACTGTTTCAAATTACTGTATTTTTCATATAATAAGACACATCTTTTTTCCCCCAAAAGTGGGGGGAAGATGAGAGTGTGTCTTATGGTCTGAAGGTGTGATATCCCAGAACATTATAAGATACTGGTACTCTTTGGTTCAGAATATTTTTTTCTTGTTTTCCTGCTCTAAAAACTGTGTGTGTCTTATGGTCAGGTGCATCTTATGGTTCGAAAAACACAGTAAATTTCTTTGATTTTGATATAAATCTAAAAGGAATGGCTGAGTGACTTCTTACATATTGATATATTCCATCTACATTATTTCTTGTATTTTCCTTTCTTCCTATTAGTGTTGAGACATTATAATATACTATTTTTGCATACCAGTGTATGCCAGAAACGATGCTATTTAGAGTAACATGTTATCTAAGATAATTCTCATAAAAGCCTCTGGTAATAGGTACCCATTTTTCTTTTCTCTCTCATTTGTGGATGAGGGAGCAGAGACTTAGAGAAAACGAGATGTTTGCTGAAGATCACACCAGTAAGGCCAGAACAGCACAAATCTAGCATCATAAAATCTCAATATTTTACCTCCAAGTCGAGGAGGATGATAAGAATGGAATGGTGTGGGGGCAGCATCTGACCTATGACTTCCTAAGTGGGGAGGAATCACATCAGCATCAGTTGCCCAAGATCCATTCTTATAATGCGGCGGTCAGACATGCTTTCATACCCTTCTCCCCCTTTCCTTACCATTTCTAACACCAACCATCTTTCCCGTAGCACACTTCATTTCTCACCCGGTGTGGCAGCCATGTGCTTATGTTAATTTTATAATTGAAATGTAGGGGTGGAGTCTGGCCTGTTAATCTGGAGATAGCAATTGAGTAGCAGATGAGGCCTCTGTGTGGGCACGGCTTTACCTGAGACTCCTAGGAAATCTCGCAGTATTTCCCTCGTGAAGATGAGAAGCTATCTTCCCTAGTTGTTGGGAGTTAGTTTCAGAGACGATTAACCACAGGCCAGACAAGCTGGCAGCGTTCAAGGAGGCTCTGGAGGAGCTGGTGGAGAGACCACACAGCTTGCCCTGATGGAGCCGGACCTTTGAGGCAGCCATATGGAGGCAGCCACATGGAGGCCTCTGCCAGCGATGAGTTGCTTCTGCCACCATAGGATGCTGTTGATGGACCCTGAACCCTGGAAGTGAGGAGACATGGGGAGACCCCTGTTGGTGCCAGGACTCTGCACCAACTGACCTGTGACTTTGAGAGTTGGAAGGAGACTTTATGGACTGATTTCAGGCATATGAATTAATATTGGACTTGTGACTTTGCACTGGACTGGATTGGGATGCCTTCTTAGGGTCACATTTCTTTTGTATATAAACCCTTTCCTTATACCTATATGCGTGTCTCTGAAATTTGTTCCTCTAGTCTATCCGGACTAACATACCTGGGCTTGATAGTTCATTGCAATGGCCACACGCAACTCACAGACCACACTCGTGTTCATATAGCTTATATGAGGGAAGTTAACAGTTGCAATTTAAGATCTGAAGTGCTCAGGATACAGTTCTTCTGGTCAGGACAGCCTCTTTACAGTCAAGCCCCAAAGCAAACCCCTCTCTAGGCCTTCATCTTTTAGTCACATGAACCCTTTTCCCTGCTTGGGGCAGGGTCGGATCAATGTTACAAATTCTTTTAGTTCTGCTGATAAATACCCAAGGGGCATACTACTCCCCCATGAGCCATAGTTTGAATTTGCTGGACTCTAGCTCCATGGGACAGCATATCTAGCCTCTCAGGTTAAGTGCCTGGACGCATCTCTGCCAACTGTCCTCAAGCCAGAAAACATTTGGTTTTACTCAATTTGTGGGCTAAGAAGCCTGTCGCTATGTCTCATGCTCTGGCTCTGCTCTGGCCACTCCCCAGGTTTCACAGGAGGATCTGGATCTGGAAGGCTCAATGACCAGGAATATTAGGATTCAAAGGACACACTCGATTTCTGGCTCTTCTTTTTGGACAGAATTATTTTCCTTGCTGCTTCTGAGATGGCTCCTTTAAAACCAACTGAATCGGTCACACACACACACACACACCCCCCACCGCCAATAGGAGTTCTACATTTTAGCAGTGAAAATTAACTGTGAATAATCATTCATATCTGGATTACATAATCCTACGAACATCTTCATTTATCTTTTTTCAGAACCATAAAGAAAGACTTGTGTGGTGGGAGTTACAAAGACTACGGCTAGAAGAGATATATGAAGTAATTCACTGCACTGCAAGGATGCACACCTTAACTTTGAACATACACACACTTTTTAATTTTAAGGTAGATTATCTTTGAACACATACACATGCATACGTATTTTAATATTTTAAGGTAGAAAGTGAAACACTTCACTGATATTCACTGGTCGGATCATATCTTTATCTTATGAAGACTCTCCAACACTCTCTTGTTCTTTGGTCACAGTAAACCCTTGTGATTCAAGTAGCACAGCACCCTGCAGTGAAAGTGATGACAAGAACAGTGTCTCTCCCTAAACTTCAGTGAACACATCATTTTGCCGAGAAATTAACTTTGCTTTAAAGTCCTGAGGTTGAAGAATGGTTACGACAGTGTAATCTCACCTATCCTAATTGGTGGATGGAGGGCGGTCAGAGGCATCTAGAGTCCCACTTCACTGATAGCGGTAAGGAAGATTCAGATTCTTGTTCAGAATGTGTCTCTGCGGAAATAAAGAATCTTATTTATTTCTATTTGCCTTTTTCTTGCTATGGTGATGCTGTGAGATCTGTTGAGTTGGTTAGGACGCATGGCCACCTGGAGCATAACAGAATGGATGTTGCCTGGTCCTAGCCATGTTCCTGATGGTGGGCAGGTTTGAGTCCATGGTTTCTTAAGAGCACTTACATAAAAAAAACCCTCAATGCAGAATATTCTGAGGCATTCTTGAACTGTCTAGATGAATGATTGAATAACTTACTTTGTGTGAGCCACTAAATATATATATATATATATATATAAATATATAAAAAGACAGGAAATTGTGATGTTATAAGAACTGAGTTTGGAATCAGATAAATCTAGATTTAAATCCTGGTTTGGACTATATGGGTGTATTCTGGAGCAAGTATCTGAAGCTTTCCATGTTTTTTTTCCCTCAAGGAATGTTTGCTAGTTGTTTCTTTATTTTTCAGGCAAGAAGGCAAAGAAACTACATAAGTAGAAACCTCTTGCTAAGAGGCCAAAATCCCCTTAAAAACTTTTGACTGCTTTATGATACCCGAGTGATAAAATGTGTCATTCAAGATGTGCCAAGGAGGGGGATCCCAGCTTAAGAAACCAAGCTTTTGATGGGATCCCTGAAGTACTATATTTTAGGAATAAACACAAATCAGAAATTAGGTAAAGTTTTGCAAAGACTAAAATCCAGTTTCAAATCAGCTCAATCCCTAATTGGATTAAGGGCTCCACTTTCATGTTAGCCATGTCTAAGAAGCCCAAGAAAATCTTTTCCAAAGTTACATAAGATCATGAAGAATCTATAAATTGTTTTTTAATAAGCAAGAGTTGAAATTCAGTAAATATTACCAGGTATGCCAAGAATAGAATCAATGTATGCACACTGATTATGTAAATGTATGCATAAATTAGGCACTCTGATGGTGTAGTGTGTATACATAGGGCTGCTAACTCCTAAATCAGCAGTTTGAATTCGTCAGCCACTCCAAGAGAGAAAGAAGAGACTTCCAATCCTATCAATAGTTATAGTGTCAGAAATCTACCAAAGCAGTTCTGCCCTACCCTATTGGATAGTTGTGTCAGAAACAACTCAGTGACACACTCACACACAAAGAATGAATAAAGCAAAACCAATTCAGAAACTACAGGGATTTGCAGACTTGTGTTTTAAAAGAAAACATAGTGTTAGACCAAATAGATGACAACATAAACAATTTCATTAGAAATATATACATTAAACAGAAAAGAAATCAAATAGAAATTTGGAAATGAAACCATGCAGGATCTGAAATTCGTTGTGCAGTAGATGAAAGGCAAAGTAAATAACACCAGTAAAAGGAAGAATAGTGATTTGGAAATAGGTCAGTAGACAATATTCACAAGCTTGCTATGCAATAAATTGCAAAATGTATTCATGTAAATTAAAGAAAATATTAAAAACTCCAAACTCTCTGCAATCAAATCAATTCTGACCCATTGTGACACTAAATGATAGTGTAGAACTTCCCCCTGTGAGCTTTGGATACTGTATCTACAGTAAAAAGCCTTGTCTTGATCCATCAGAGTGACTGGTGGTTTCAAACTGCGGACCTTATACTTAGCAGCCCAACTTGTAACCATTGCACCACCAGCATTCCTTGGGAGGCCATGCATAAATGGAAACAAAAGAACTGGTATATAATTTTCACGAATTATAAGAAGCCAGTATTATTAAAACAGCAGTTTTCTCTTGATAAAACTTTTGATGGAAGGCAATGCGAATGAAAATCATAAGAGGTTTGTGTGTATCCATGCAAAATTTCACCAAGAGATATTTAGATGTATGCAGAAATGCAAAGGATGGAGGTCAGACGAGTCTACCTTCAAGAAGAACAAATTGTGTGGAGTTACATGATTAGCTTCCAAGATTATTTATAAAGCTACATCTATTGGCTCAACAGTTCCCTGCAAAGCACACACTGCACCAGAGTTCTCGCTTAAAGACCAGTTCAAACCCAGTGATATCATGAAAAGAAAACCTGGTGTTGGTCCCATAAAGTTTACAGGAAAACGTTTTTTAAAAGATTGAAACTGGCAATTCAGTTCTGTAACACACAGAAAGGTTGCCCTGACTTGGAACTGGCTGGGTCTGGTTTTCCACTGAGCTCCTAGAGCGGCACCAAGTACACAGTATGACTGAGTCCAATTCTCTTGGGAGAAGTCCATCAATGGCTAAACCAACAGCTCATTAAAAGACATCTGAAAGCGGTCTGCCCAGTAGAAACAGAATAGTCTAAAACTCACAATTTAGATATTAATGAAGAAAAAATTAAAATTTGAGGCTTACCCTTTTTCACACCCACCCACATACCTACGATAGGTGGATTCCACATCTAGCCATGAAAGGTCCTAGGATAAAGCTTCTGGCAGATAATGCCAGATAATATATCCATTACTGTCATGGCCTTGGCAGAGACACAGAACGCATAACCATGAGGAAACTCTTGGTGAACAGAATTACACTAAAATGAAGAGTGTCTGCTCATTGTGTGTTACCATTAATTACATGGAGGTATCACATGTGGTGCATGAAAGGCATTTGCAATATGTGTATTTGACAAGGGACTCATGACATTTCAACCAGAGAAAGATAATCAAGTAGAAAACCGAGCAAAAGTTCTAAGGAGACACTTCGACACTAAAAGGAAATTGACAAATAAGCATAGGCTCTTGGCCTCCGTAGGTTTAGGCAACGCAAGCTGAAGCAACAACAGGGTGTCACTAACCTTGTGCCAGAACGACTCTAGCTAAAGTAACAAAACGGACACTCCTATGATTAAAATTAAGGAGTTCATGGCATGCTTACTTCCCTATATTGCTAGTATACAGTTCATAGCAAATAAACCCAAACAAACTCTCTGCAGTTGAGTTGATTCTGATTCACAGTGATGGTGTAGCGCAGGGTCAGACGGCCCCTGTGGGTTTCCAAGAGTTCACTCTTTAACTCTTCACTGGAGTGGAAAGCCCGACTCTTATCCCGAGGAGCAGCTGCGGATTCTGAATTTCAGTTCCTGCCGACTAACTGCCCGTGGTAGTTAGCAGCAAGCACCGTACCACCAGGCTTCCTATGCTTTATATTCCTTTGGAAAAATGTCTACCAGTAACTAGTAATGTTGACCAGCTGTCTTTGGGACCGATATTCCACTCTCATAGAGTGTGTGTTACCGAATTGCAGATTTTTTGCAGTGATTGCAACGTAGAGGGATTGTTCATGGCAGCACGGTGCCTATTAGCCTCCAGGGTCCATTTACGAGAAGTAATAACCTGGATAGCCAGACCAGGGGAAACAAGTAAATGAAATTCTACTGTTCACGGCTTGGTTATATCGTACCGATCAAATGCCGAGCAAAGGAAGCACACCTGATTTCATTGATGTAAAACTTCTTGGAGCAAACCTAATTTTTAGTGGCACAACAGTTGCTACCTCTGGGAAGTAAAAGCAAGTGGGTAAGAGGAGAAAAAGATGGATTGGGTTTGAAAATGGTTACATGTTAACATGTATATGATTATTACATGCATTTTGGAGTTGTAAAGCGTTATTGGGCTCAGCTACTGACTGAAAGATTAGGAGTTCAATTCTTTTTAGGGGTGCCTCAAAAGGAAAACCCAGAGATCTACTCCTGAAAAATCATCCATTAAAAACTCCATGGTCAAAAACAAAACAAAAACAAAACTCCATGGTCACTGAGTCCATACAGAGTTGCAAATGGGTCACATGAGTTTGCTCATCTTGTAAGAATCCCTCAACTTGGATGTCTTTTATACTACAATAAAAATTATAAAAGTTTTACAGAAATAAATACACTGAGGGATTGAAAAATATCAAGCTGTCGAATAACCTTAGAATACTGGATATCCAATGTGTCTTCAATTACCATACTGTTGTAATTGAGTCCCTTTGCAAAATAGAACAGTACCTGATATTAATTTAAATGTCTTCTTTAATGCATGTTAGAAGTAATGTAGTGCATTATAAAACGATTATGCTGTTATATTCTTTTTTTTAAAAAAAAGACCCACAACAACCTCTGTTTTGGTTCTTTGATGATTATAAATAATGTACAAATGATTGATGTGTGCCGTTTCAAAGAGGACTTTTGTTTGTACCATGGGATCAATTCATTAAAGTGTTTTCTTACTTGTGTGTTTCTATATGTTTTGTTGTGTAGTAAAATAATAATTATTAGAATAAGAATTCCTTACAATTCTCAAATACAAAGTCCAAATTCTCACTTGACTCTTTTATTTGAAAAAAAAAAAAAAGGAGTCAGTTCAATATTGATTCCTCTCCAGAAAAATTTTGCAAAGTAGGAGTGGAAAGAAATATCAGAATCATCCCAAAGAATTTCTTTGTGACGACAGGAAAACTGTGTCTAAAAGGTTCCCTGACTTACCCAGGACCAAGACTCTAGAGAAGTACAGAACAAGGCACACGTGTTGTGACACTTAGTGAAACCATTGTTCTGCCCATCCTGTATTTGCCTCTCCTCTGCCTTGACTTGGGTTGAGCAAGTGCAGGAGCTTCAGTTTGGAGCCAGCCCCAACAAAGCTGACAGAATCTTAGAAAGGAAAGTTGCACCACAAAACAAACCTGAGATGGAAAGCTGGATCTGCGGCAAGATTGGGCCACCAACTTCCATGACAAGACCATAAGTAAGCATGTAGAAAAAGAACATTTGCTGTAGCTCTCCTAGATTTTCTAAAAGGTAGAATATGAGGAATAAGTAGACCCAGTTATAGATAATGCTGTCATAAGATGACACACCCACTTCTTAAAAGGTTCCATAAAACTCAAAGTGAGAGTATCACAAAAGCTCCCGCACTGCTCTATTCTCTTGGGTCATTATTTGTAGAATTCGCTGTTCCTATTTTGTTTCCAGAGAAGCCTTAGCCCTCATTGAAATCCAGAGGAAACAGCAAAGATCTGTCAGACTCGTCTACTGCCTTACCCTTGTGGCTATTCTCAAAGGAATTGAACTCCACATCTTTGTGCAGAGATGAGCTCCTAATTCCCTAGCAGCTCATCACAGAGGGTTCTGTGGCTATCCCTAATAGGTGCTGAAATGGGGTAGCAAATAATGATTGTAAATAAGTCCGCTCTCTTGCATACATTCACTCAGGACCACAATTGAGTAGAGTAGAATGCCTTAAGTTTGTTGTTGCGTGTCTTCCTTTCATTCATTGACCAATTGGTGTATTTCCCACGTCCACCCCCAAGCCCCCAGACTCCTCCACCACCCACCCATTCTCATCCAATGGAGTGGAACCTTTCTTTCTCTAATCTGTGATTCTCATTGCCATTCATTTGCTGTAGAACACAGAACTGACTTTTTCTTCTTCTTTTTTTTAATCTTGTTATCTTTTCCATGAGTTCTCATCTCAGGGGTTTGAAGCAACTTCTGTCCCCCATCAAAGTCCTTTGCTTTTATATTGTCTTTCTAGCCTCTAGTCCCAGGTGAGAAAGCCATCCAGGAAAGGAGTCATTGATCTCCCTGATGAGCCTCTGGGCTGTGGGCTACACGCACAACCCCATAGTTATTGCTAGGGTTGCATGACTTCAGAAGTGGGACCCTGAGACATTGCATCAACGCCATCTTTGTTAGTCATGCTGCCTTTATCCCTGACTAATAGTGGTGAACGGTGGTTCAAGCAACGCAAACATTTAATCGACCTCTGTGAAAGTTGTGATGAATGGTTTCACCTTTAGTGCAGCAGATGGTTTGCATTTTGCTTTTTGATTTTGGGGCAGCTGACTTTTTGTCTTTATAAGCACTACTTCCTGTTCTCCAGATGGCAAAGGTACCTCAGGTGCATATATTTCAGTTATACAGACAGGAAAAGAGACCGACTTAAAAGATGTTCTTCTCTAGATGCTGGCTTTGGATTTAGAGAGTGAAGTCCCTAAATATAATTTCCTTTGTCTCCTTGGGCTGTATTGAGACATAGCCTCACCTCTAGTGCATCACCAATCAGTACAATAGGCTCCCTGTGGATGGTATAAGACAATAAGGATTCACCCTAGTTTCATGATACTTCTTACTTCTCAGGAGTGAAAGGCCATTTGCTCATTGCTTTGAACACAGATTGAGAGTTTGCCTTATCAGGGAAGAGCAGAGGGAACAACTACTGTGTAAACATGGGACGATGAAAACAGTCTGGGTTGTACTTTGCACTCAAGGACTGGCCTCCTAAAGAGTTGTTTAGCTCTCTGTTTTCTTATTTGCCCTTCACTATGACTCATGATTAGTACAAGACAGGCAAGGAATACAGGAATGTGTGCAAGAAACAAATGGTCTCATAATAAGTCAATGAACCAATGAGTGAATGCTTACATAGGTGTATGCATTTTGCCTTTTGCACCAAAGACTTACCAGAACCCCTACATAAAAAAGCTAAATTGAGTTCTGTTGTTATAGTCAGGCAATTTACCATTTCATCTTCACTATTTACAATGATAAATAACTACAAAATTTTTGTTTCCAGGAAATTGGACTCAACCATGCTACTTTTTCTTAAGCAGGCTTCCCCTCACCACCGCACCAAGTCAGTTCCCCTTCTTCACTGCTTTTATTCCAGGACTGGGCTATCCTAGCTGGTCTTCCTGCCACCAGTCCAACATTCTGTACTCTTTGTAGTCAAGATTATTGAAGCATAGTTTAAACATAGGGGATACTGCTCTTTTGAGGCATACCATCTAGTGTGTTTGGACAGACAGTTGTATAACCATGCTCACAAAAAAAGACATGGACATGTTCTTCAACATCAAAATCCCCTCTCAGCTTGCTCAATACTCTTGCCCTAACAGCAGACTTCAGTAATGAGTAATCTGGTTTCTAGTACCCCCATTTTTCCTTTTCCATCATGTCATATGAATGAATCATATAATACATGCACCCTTTGGGCCTACTTTCTTTCACTCAATGAGATGCTTAGGGATTAGTGAGTGTTGCTGCACATAGAAGTAAATTTTGTTTTATTATTGAGTAGATTTCCATTATACATATGTCACAATTTGTTGACCGATACACCGGTTGATGCATGTTTAGGATGCTTACAGTTTCAGGCTATAATGAAGAATGTTGCTATGAACATCCCTTATGGAAACCATATGTTTTAATTCCTCTAGGGTACATAACTCAGAGTATTGTTACTGGATCATACAATAAGTTTGTGCTTCTCTTTTTTTAAGAAAACAACAAACTATTTTGCAAAGTGGTTGTTCCAGCTTACCCTCTGACCAGCAAAGTGTGAGGTTCCTAGCTTCTTCACATCCATGTTATTGCTATTTTTTCTGTGTTTTTAACATAGTCATTCTAAAGGCTATGAGGGAGAAAGATGAGGCTTTCTATTCCCATAGAGATGTGTTGCTATGTTGTCAGATGCCGTCAAATTGTTCTGACCCATAGTGAACTTATTTGCAACAAAAAGAAACACTGCCGGGTTCCGCACTGTCCTCAAAATCATTCTCATTCATGAGGCTATTTTTGCAGCCACTGTGCCAATCCATCTCTTTGCGGGCCTTCCTCTCCTTCAGGAGGGTTCTCTCTACTTTACCAAATATGATGTCTTGCTCCAGGGACTGGTCTCTCCTGACAATATATCCAAAGCACATAAAACACGTTTTTTCATCCTTGCCTAAAGGGTACTCTGACTGTGCTTCTTCCAAGACAAATCAGCTTGTCCTTTTAGTAGTCCCTCATATTTTTCAATATTCTGCTCCAGCACCACAAGTCAAATGCATTGATTCTTCTTTATTCCGTGTCCAACTTTCTCATGCATATGAGGCACTTGAAAATTCCATGGCTTGGATCAGACACACCTTAGTCCTCAAAATAACATCTCTGCTTTTCAAGATGCTAAGAAGATCTTGTGCAGATTTACCCAATGCAATGAGTCTTTGGATCTCTTGACTGCTGCTTTCATGGCATTGATTATGGACTCAAGGAAGGCAAAATCCTTGATAACTTCAGCCTTTTCCCATTTATCATAATGTTACATATTGGCCCAATTGTGAAGCTTTTAGTTATTGAAATCATTTTATTGGGGACTCAGACAACTCTTATCACAATCCATACATACACCCATTGTGTCGAGCACATTTGTACATTTTTTGCCATCATTTTCAAAACATTTTCTTCTTACTTGAGTCCTTGGTATCAGCTCCTCATTTTTTTCCCTCCCTCCTTCATCCTTCCTCTCTTACAAACTCTTGACAATTTATACATTATTATTTCATCATGTGTCACACTGTCTGATATCTCCCTTCACCCACTTTTCTGCATTCTTGTTTTTTCATTGAGTTGTAATCTATACTGAAGACTGAAACCCTTGATTTTCATCAGCAAGTGTCTCAGGTCCTTCTCATTTCCAGCAAGCAAGCTTGTGTTATCTGCATGTTGCAGATTGTTAATAAGCATGCATCTGATCTTGCTTGACAGTCTTGGAAACCAGCAGGGGCAGATCTACCTCCAGCAGGATTGCTATGAATCAACCTGATGGCAGTGAGCTAAACTGAGAGGATACGCTGTGGTATCACATTGTGGTTTTAGTTTGCATTTTCTTACTGACACCGAGTATCCTTTTATGTGCTTGTTACTCATTTGTATGTTCTTGCTGGCAAAAAAAATGTTGATTCAAATCTCTTTCCTATTTTTATAATGGTTTGCCTTTTTTTAAGTTGGATACAATCTTTATATACTTTGAATATAAGTCATCAGATATATATTTTGTGAACATTTTATTAACAATCTGGAACATAGCTTTAAAATTTTTAAAATGTGTTTTGAAGTATAAAACTAATTTCATTTTGATGCAGCTCAATTGATTACTATGGTAGGGATGAATTTTTGATGTCACATACCTAGCTTCAGGTCTCAAAATTTTACTCCCAATTTTTCTTCTGAAAGTATTATGGTTCAGCTAGTTTACTACTATGCCTTCCTTTGAGCTTATTTTTGTGGAGGATGTGAAATAAGTGTCTCCATTAATCTTTTGCATATGGATAGTCAATTGGCCCAGTACCATTTATTAAAAGGATTTTACTTTCCCTAATAAGTAGTTTGATATATTTGTCAAATTCTGTTGAGCAGCAATGCAACAGCCCCTCGCCCCCAGAAACTTTTTTCAATTCCATTAATTGATATGTTTTACTTTACCCTGACTGGGCGCTCTAGTGATGTAGTGGGTTACTCACTGGGTTGCAAATTGCAAGGTCAGCAATTGGAAACCACAGTCCCTCCAAGGGACAAGAAGTTACAATCTTGGAAACCCTGGAGGCAGTTCTACCATGTCCTATAGCGTCACATTGAATTAAATTCACTGCAGAGCAGTGTTTTTTTTTTTTTTTGGTTTCTTATCCAGAAATCTTAATACTGTAATTTTAATAAGTTTTAAAATCAGAGAGCGTGGACCCTCAACTTTGCAATTCACTTTCAGTCCAGCATTTTTTTCTTTTCAGTTAAGCTATTGTATCTATGGCCTTCTTTTTAAAATTATTATTATTATTAACTGAGCTGAATACAAGTCCAGTGTTTCTTAAGGCATGGTTTACTTGTGGCTTGTATCAATAGAAATATCTTGAGGTTTCTCCCTACTTATTGAAACAAACCTCTGGGGGAACCTGGGGGTCTCTCTTTTCACACATTTCATATCAGTATTAGTAGGTGCCTTCAAGTTGGGTGTGTTAGTCCAGGTAAACTAGAGAAACAAATTTCATAGACACACGTATGGATATAAGGAAAAGGTTTATATTCAAAAGGAATGGAACATTGAGAAAACACCCCAACCCAGTCCAGTTCAAAGTCATAAGTCCGATATTAGCCCAGATGCCCAATACTAGTCTATAATGTCTCCTTTCGACTCATGAAGTCACAGACCAGTGGGTGCAGAGTCCCGGCGCTGGCAGGGGTCCCCTCATGGCTTCTCCAGCTTCAGAGGTCTGGTTCTATGAGGGCAAGGCCCCGTGGCTTCTCTTCCGGCTCCTTCAACAGCTTGGACACTGCCATCTTGTCTTGTCCGTAATTCATCGTCTCTCTAAGACTAACTCCCAGCAACTGGGGAGATAGCTTCTCATCTTCACGAGGGAAATATCGCGAGATTTCCCAGAAGTCTCAGGAGAAAGTCATGTCCACACGGAGGCCTCATCGGCTACTCAATGGCTATCTCCAGGTTAACAAGCTAGACTCCACCCCTACATCTCAATCATAAAATTAAGTCATAAGCACATGACTACCACATCGGGTTTAACTCATCATGATCCCGTGTTCAACAGAAGGAAACACTATCTGCCCCTCAACCATCCCTAAACTGTTATGTCCCCATTGTGCTGCCACTGTGTCATTCCAACTTAGTGTGGAATCTTCTTTTTTAGGACCCTCTACTTTACCAAATAAGACATTCTTTTCCAACTCCAGAGTTCTCTTGGTAACATGTACAAATTGCATGGGAGAAATCTCCCCATCCTTGCTTCTATGGAGCATTCTGGCTGTACTTCTTCTAAGACACATTGGTTTATTAATCTGGCTGATCATGGTACTTTCAATATTCTTTGCCAGCACCATAATTCAAAAGTGTTCAGCTTTCACATGCCCATGAGGCCAATGAGAAGACCACAGCTTACTGGAGATACATGTTAGCCCTAGAAGTGACACCTTTGCTCTCCAGCACTTTAAAGAGATTTGCCTAGTGCAATGCATCCTTTGATTTATTTACTGCTGCTTTCATGAGCATTGATTCTGGAATCAAGGAAGATGAAGTCCTTGGCAATTTCAATCTCTCCTACTTTTATCAGAATCATTCAGTTCTGAGGATTTTTTTACTTTCTTTACATTAAGTTGAAATCCATATTAAAGACTGCAAGACTTGCTTTTCATCAGCAAGTGCTTCAAGTCCTCATCACTTTTAGAAGTGATGTGTTCTCTGCATATCATAGTTATTAACAAGCCTTCCTCCAGTCCTGTTGCTGTGTTCTTTACTCACTAAAGAATTTTTCCTCTAGTCCATCTCCTTCTTCTAAAATCCAATATACCACCTTTGTGCCCAACCCTTGTCATTTGTCTTCTTATGCTGCCTTTTGAGTTTTTTTTTAGCATTTTGGTGTCATCATTTTTTCCATTTGCTTTAGTTACCATATCATTATAAGAATGTTTCATTGTCTTTCTGAAATCTGTCTTGATCTTTCTTTCTCTCTCTTTTTATTTCTTATTTTTTACTGTTCTTTTACTTTCTTCATGTATAATTCTTTTGATGTCTTTCAACAGCTTGTCAGATCTTCTGTTATTAATATTCAGTGATTGAAATCTATTCTTGAGATGTTCTTGAAAGGCTGGATATACTCATGGTCATATTTTGACTCTCATGTGCTTGATTTATGTTTCTTCTACTTCAACCAGTACTTGTATAAGACTTGATTGATGATCTGTCCCACAGTCCACTCTTGAACTTGTTTTTGACTTATAGTGAGTTTTTCTATCAACTCTTAGCACAGATGTAGTCAACTTGATTCCATCTTGTGAGGCCTATGTGTACCATTTGTTTTAAGAAGAAGGAATTACAATGAAGAAGTCATTGGTCTTTTAGTATTCTTTGATAGGATTTCCAGGCCATATTTGCTTTTCTCTCCAATGCCATGCTTTCTTACTACTCCTTTTTCTTTGTTCCCAACTTTTTAATTCCAATCACCAATAGCTAGAAGTTCATCTCGATTGCATGTGTGATCAATTTCAGTCTGAAGAAATTATAGAATTCTTCAATTTCTTTATCACTAGCTTTTAGTGTTTCAAAAAATAGTTACATTAACTGGATTTCCCTTTAGACTATCTATCTATCTATCTATCTATCTATCTATCTATCTATCTATCTATCATCATCATCATCATCACCATCATCTACCTTTTGTAAGGAGTTATATTATTCTTAAAAATAGATCTTAGAGATATTTAAAATCTAGGATATTCCAGTTTCTTCTCTTTTCATGCCATTCTTCATATGGTTGCTGTTCATTTGTGTCTTTTCTTTGAGTACTCTTTTGTAATCTTTTCATACTATCCTCAGTAACCCAAGGGCAAATTTCACTGGATTCCTATCAATTAGCTATGAGATGTCTTGGTATGTTTTGGCATGAGTCTTGGCAGGAAAATTAAGACAAGGCAAATTGGGAAGGCAGGATATTTCTCCCTCTGGGTTCCAGCTCCAAAGCTCTGGGAACTCCATCACTTTCCTTTTGCCTTCAATACACTGGGTGAGAGAGCGCCTTCTGCCTTCTTGCTAATCTGTAAGTGACTTGGTCACATCCTGGGGTTGTCACCTCTCCCAACATCTTTGCAACCAGTCTTCCATAAAACCACCTGATTGTGGGCTCTATTTTAATCATTGCATCCTGACAGATATTGCAGCCATATTTTTCTTAAAATATCATGTGGTGTCTATTGTAATATTCACTTATTTAGTTTGAACCCTTACTTCAAGTTCTACCTTTAAGTCATCTCAATAATTTAATTCTAGATTTGTTATTGCATTATACTTCTGCACAATTTGTCCTATGATGAATATTTTTATCCTTAGTGTAATTCATGCCTTACTCTTAGGTCATTGAATACGTGTTTGCTATCCTTTTCTGGATTGTGAATTAGTTCAGTGAAGAAGGGACAACATGAATTTTATTCTTAGACGGTGACTCCATCCCTAGCAATGTGTTTTCTTCCTCTCATACATCAGAGGATTGTTTTGCAGAAGGACACTATGTTAGTTCCCTTAGGTTGTTTTTAACAAAACGCCACAAACTCAGTGGCTCAAAACAACAGAAATTTCTCACAGGTCTAGAGGCCAGAAGTTCAAACTCAGGGTGCTAGCAAGGTTGATTCCTTCTAAGAAACACCTCTTTCCTAGTTGGTGATGACAGCTGACGATTCCTGGCACTCCTGAACTTGTAAACTCTAATCTCTGTCTCCAGGTCCCAAGGTATTTTCCTTATGTGTCTCTCAGTCTGTGTCTCTATTCTCCTTATAAGGGCACTCGTTACATGAGTATCAGATGAGGGTCAACCCTACTTCCTGTTAACTTAGTTATATCTGTAATGACCTTATTGTTAAAACTGATTCCATTCAGAGGTATAGGAGTTAAGATTGCAATTTATCTTTTGGGAGGACACAATTCAATCCATGACAGGGATGTTTAGTGGTGACAATGTATGCCTGGTAAAGATATGACCTGAGTGGAGAAAAGGCCATTTTTGATTATTTTTTCAGTTAGTCAATAGCTCTTCCAGTAGAAAGAGGCTGAACTATCTAGTCCCTCATCAGAGAGTCAGGAGCACAGAAGATGTTGGAAGAAATATCACAGAGTTAAAATGTTCAGCATGCTTAATGTCTGACCACAATTCACTTTTTTTTCAGTTCGTCCATACAACAGTCTTATGGGTAGGCATTATTATGAGTCTGACTTCCAGATTTCTAAAAATTGATTCTGACTCATGATGACCCCATGTATCACAGAGTAGAATGGAATTCCATAGGCTACAGTCTTTATGGAACCAGTTAGTCAGGCCTTCTGCAGTCCTGTTGAGTGGGTTCGAATCCCCAATCTTTTGGGTTCTTGTTGAGCATACAAGCCAGGTGTACCATCCAGGGATCCTTTTTCTAAACCCCTTAAACTAGTGAGAAAACAGTTTTCCAGCTGCTGGATGATTTGCTCTGGATGACCCAATGGTTAAGAGATACAGAAGAGTTTAAAACCCAGACAGACTATCTAGAGAACCTCACACTGCTACTTTATGGAACCTGTCTTCTGCCACGTCAGTGAGAGGAAGAGGGCACGCTGAGGGTCATGGGAGTTCTGTGTTCTGAATTTCCACAGAGGTCAGAGTTTAGGTTGCTCAGCTTTTTCCTCTACTCCCCAGTGTACATGGAGAATGATTTTAAGGTCATCTTTAAATGTGACCATGTAAGGGCCAATGAAAAGCAATGGATACATTAAGTAAAGTAATCCATTAGCTATTTTACTTGGGGACTTCATAGAAGTTATTTTAAAAGCATTAGTTAATTACACTGTGACATTTTAACTTTGGTCTCGAAGACAGTTTTGGCAATTTGGTTCACCCCAATGGGAGTTTGGTATTTTTAGGCAGCATTTTGCTAAGTGGTTCTATATTCAAGGAAACCAAGAAAAGAATGAAGCTTACAGTGCAGGGAGATCCCCCCCCCCACACACACACACATACACACACTCAGTGTTCACTGTTTGCATCATTAGGTTAGAACTTTACAAATGATTCTGTTTCTACAAAAGTCTCCAATATTCAAATCCATCTGCGTTCCATTTGCATTATGTAAGGGAGAGCGTTTATCACTTCCACAGTCTTCATCCAGTGACAGTAACTAGACTTATAGACACGAAGGGTTACGATCTCTAGTGACGTAGTAGTGGTGAGTTGGTTTGTGACAGCAAGAGCAGCAGTTCTAAACCACCAACCACTCCACAGGACAAAGACAACACTTTCTATTTCTGTAAAGAGTCGCAGTCTCAGAAATGCACAGGGGCAGTTTTGTCCTTTCTTTGTAGGGTTGCTGTGATAGGTTCATTGTGTCAATCTGGCCAATTGGAACACTGTGGGTGGAGATTAAATGGGTCGAAGGTTGACTGGAGGGAAAAGAAATAGATGGCTCTGCAAGACCCGACCCCGTCTCTCTTGCTCTCTGGTGATCAGACCAGCATGCTGCTGCTTTATATAGTTCTCTGCCTCAACCTGTGTGATACAGCACCTCTGAGCAAAGCCAACCTGTGGACTGTGTCGCTAGCGCTTAAGGTTCCTTTAAGACCGGCTTTGCCATGCTGCTGGTGCACGCTTCGCTTGAGCTTGAGGCTGGTGGCTCCTGTCACCTTTCATTTCTTGAATTCCTTATCCCATGCAAGCCTGCTTCAGTAGCCTCACTCTGCCTCCTTTGCCTGAGGGAAGACTCTACTGTCTGCTTCCTTGACCTTGGATCCAGGAAGCCTTGTGAGTTGAAGGACTTCTAGTACATTAACTTCCAGGAAAGTGAGTTGGTGTGCATGTTGTGACAGTACTTTCTGCTTTGCTTCAGTTTGAAACTAAAATGGCATTTCCTCACTGAACTTAAAAACCAGATGTAGACATTCTGAATAGTAACACCTTCAGATAATAGTATGCAGAGTGTGAAGGGGATAGGATTTTCAGTAAAATAAGCTGTAGGATTTAAAACATTCCCCTCTCTTTGCCACATTTGACAGTACCTGACTTTTGTCTACAAATAGTACTTTCAGTGTGATAAAAACTTCATGGTTCTTGTGGGTCTCCAAATTGTCAGAGCAATTTTAGGAATTGGCCTCATAGTGCATAGGAGTTTTTGAATTATTCTTAGATGGTTTTACAGTTTGGGGGTAAGAACTTGGGAAGTTGATTATATTGCCTTCTATCCATCCATCCATCCATCCATCCATCCATCCATCCATCCATCTCCTTTGAAGTTATCACTAGCACAAATATAGCTGAAACAGAGCATCCCTTCTTGTGTGTGTGAATTAGAATTTTCAGGGTGATTTTTGTTTCTTGAGATCCATGGTTAACAACAGCTTTATTATCATGGAGAGAGCAAGAAAGAAAAAGGAGTATATACATGCTCTGCCTGTAAGACATTCCATCTTGTTACTTAAATGAGTTCCAGTGTCCAATTTGGCCCTAGACTCCAATTATTTTTTCATTTTGTGTTGTTCTAGATCATTGGAATTAAAAAATCATTTTATTGCGGGCTCATATAATTCTTATCACAATTCATCCATCCATCCATTGTATGTCAAGCACATTTGTACATGTGTTGCCCTCATCATTTTCAAAACATCTGCTTTCTACTTGAATCCATGATATTAGCTCCTCATTTCTCCCCTCACTCCCCACTCCACCCTCCCTCATGAAACCTTGATAATTTATAAATTATTATTATTTTCACATATCATAAACTGTTCAATGTCCCCCTTCACCCACTTTTCTATTGTCTGTTCCTCAGGGAGAAAGCTCTATGTAGACCCTTGTGATTGATTCCCCCTTTCTACCCATCTTTCCTCCACCCTCACGGCTTTTCATTCTCACCACTGGTCCTGAAGGGATCCTCTGTTCTGGATTCCCTAGGTTTCCACTTTCTATCTGTTCCAATGTACATCCTCTGGGCTAGCCATATTTTTATGGTAGAATTGAGATCATGATAGTGGGGGGAGAGGGAGGGTTGAAGAAAGCCTTTAAGAACTAGAGGAAAGTTGTATAATTTATTGGTGCTGCACAGGACCCTGACTCTCCCCTCCATGACCCTACTGTAAGGGGATGTCCAGTTGCTTAGAGTTGGGCTTTGGGTCCCCAATCTGCACTCCCCCACATTCACAAGATCATTGGAATTTTAACTTAGTTGTAGAGTCCATTATGATGTCTGAAAGTTTAAAAATAAATCATATGACTTCTGGAACATTTTTCTATTAAACACACTATCCAAGTTTCAAATGGCCTCAGCTGTGCCTAAGAATGTCAAGATTTGACCCAATAACACATTATATATAAAGAAAAAAAAGTCAAGCCAATAGAATTAGATTAGATCAACCGGAGAATCTTATTGTTTTTCATGTCGTATTATTATAAGATAAATAGTTAGGAACCCTGGTGATATTGTCAGTATTTATTTTACTTCTAACCCCAGAGTGAGTGGTTCGAGCCCATCAGGTGCTCTTCAGGAAAAAGAAGAGGCTGTCTCCTCCTATAACTGTCAAAACCTTCCAGGGGTTAAATTCTCACAAGACTCATCTTAGCAAAATATGTGTGTAAGTCCTTTAACTTCCAGAGGACAAAAAACCCCAAACAAACAACAAAAACAACAAAACTGTTCCCTTTTTCAAATGTAAGATAGATTAAAGTGTACATACTCAATGTTCATTTACATGAGTCCATACACATACACATTGTGCAGAACACAGTTCAGAATTAGACGATCTTGAGCTGTGGATAAGTTTACATAAGAGTATTCAAGACATGTTCATTGATCCACATGCGTTTCAGCATGTGCTGGTTGGAGTTGTAAGTAAACTCTCTGAGTTGAAGTGCAGCTCTCTCGCCTTGTTAAACAAGGGAAAGATGTTGCTGATGTGTCCCTTCAAGTGCAATGAGGTCACCTCCTATCACAGGCATGTCATTCCTAGGTTGACTCAGCGGAGGTTTCCTTGTGAGCCCAACACCCAATTTGTCCTCATAAATTCCATTAAACCAGAGCTCCCTCCCCATCTACTTTTGCACTCTCTCAGAGTGCTCTCACTCTCTAGCTCCCAAAGTCCCTCCAATCATTTGCTTCATTCTTTGTCCTTAAACTTTCTCACAGCTCCTGAGCATTGCTCTTCTCCTTACCGAGCCCAGGATCCTTCGTTTATGTGGCCCAGCATTCTTCCCTGAGAAAGCTCTAATCCTCTAGTCTTCTTATTTTTAAACATTTTATTGTGGCTGAATATATATCGCAAAACATTCATCATTTCAACTATTTGGCACATATAATCTAGTAACTTTAAGTTCGCCAAGTTGTGCAATATCCACTTCCAAATTTTTCCATCACCCGTAACAGAAACTCAGTACCCCTGTGCATCTCCCTCCCCCACCTTCCCCTGGTACACACTAATAGACCTTGGTCTCCAAGACTATGACTATGAAGGGTATGTTATAGGTTTATACATGTGTTCAGAGTCTGTCTATGCTTTCACATATATCAAGATCTCATGTCTCCTACTTGGCAGACAAACATATCATTGAATGTATATAACACATTTTGTTTATCCGTTCATGCTTTCATTGAAACTTTAATTGTTTCTTCCTTTTTTGCTTTAGTGAATAGTGAATTAGTGTACAAGTATCTGAGTCGCTGCTTTTGGATCTTTGGGGCTTATATATAGGTGTAGAATGTTTGAATCATATGGTAGTCCTCTGTTTAATTTTTTTGAAGGATCACCACACTATTACATGGCAGCCACACTATTTTATGATCCCACCAACAATAGGGTAGGGATCCTGATTTTTCCATATCCACACTGAGAATGTGTTTGTGCTAATATTAGTAGGCATCAAATGTCCTATAGTTATAATTTTAATATGAATTCCCCTAATGATGGTGAGTATATTTTGTCCCCAACAGTTCTATTGGCATATAATTTGCATATCACATAATTCAGTAGTTAAATCACATCAAGAAGGATTGCACAATCTTTACCACAATCAATTTTAGAGTATTTCCCTTGTTCTTGTACTCATTTTTATTAGCTCTGCATTTCTGACCAATTTCCCTTGCCATACCTCCAATGAATCATTAATTTTGTTACTGTCTCTACAGATTCACCTGTCCTAGATTTCATACACAGAAAACATTTTAAAATAGCAATAATAAAGTGAAACATAAAAATACCAATTGAAAACATTAAAAACTGAGCCAAATTTAAATGGTTCATAAGTCTGATCAAGTGATAAGATGCTAAAATTTAACCTAGTTGCATTTGCAGCAATCCACTTCTCATAATTTTCTACATGATAGCAGGCTATTTACATCCCTTGTCTATGGTTAGAGTGGGTTCACCTGGGGCTTAATCTATGTGCATTTCTCCTTGACATTTTCTTAACTTAAGACAACTTTAAAAGGTGTCAAAGGGGAGATCAAATAATAAGGTATTGCATTTTAACCAAACAATATTTGCCATAATTAACTTTATAATGTTCTCTGTCTGATAGCAAGGTTTT
Organism: Nesogale talazaci; assembly: GCA_004026705.1. NCBI lineage: Eukaryota > Metazoa > Chordata > Mammalia > Afrosoricida > Tenrecidae > Nesogale > Nesogale talazaci. The sequence goes on from PVJH01003274.1 coordinate 88,795, forward strand.
TCAAATCCCTCAACTATGATCAGAAGGGATTTGCCTGAGGCTTAATCAATGTGTGGGTCTTGCAAATGGATTTTGTGCTTCCACTGTCACGGTTGAATACTTCTGCAAACCAAGTATTCACATTTAAGTTCTTTTACCATTTCCTCTTTCAGATTCAGATTATATAATTTCAAATCCTTGGATAATATAGGTTGGTGTTCTCTTTCCATTTGAATTTAGTTGACACCTCACTTAGATGTTTCTTGTTGAAACACCAGCCTTTCAGACACCACATGGTATTCTTTCTGGTAGCCAGACATCATTTAGTTTCTTCACCCCATTTTGATATTGCACACATATCTTCAGTGATCTCTTCATGAGAATGAACAGCAAGCAAGGCCATATCTTAAGAACTAATCATTCTTGAATTGGAGCTAGAAAAATCCATTTATGCATCTATATTTAGCATATGAACAAAATCCAATGGAACTGAAGGAATAACTTCACAGAAAGCATTTAGGCAGGAAAAAACCTCCAGGAATTGACAGAATACCCATTAAAATGTTTCAGAAAGCACGCACTCATCCGAGCCAGGAAATTTGGAAGACAGGTAGGTGCCCAACTAACAAGAAGAAATCCATATTCATTCCCATTCCAAAGAGAGGTGATCTAACAGAATGTTCAAACTGTAGAACATTATCACTGATATTGCATGCAAGTAAAATTGGCCTAAGATCATCCAACAGTGGTTGTGGCAGTAAATTGACAATGAACTGCCAGAAGTCCAGGTTGGATTCAGAAGAGGATGTGGAGCAAGGACTATCATTACTGATGTTAGATGGGTCTAAACTCAAAGCAGAGAATATGAGAAAGATGCTTATTTATGTTTCACTGACTATGCCAAGACAACTGATGGTGTGGAGCTTAAGGAACTGTGGCTAACCTTGCGTAGAATGGGAATGCCAGAACACTTCATTGGGTTCATTCAAAACTTGTACATGGATCTCAAGAGGCAGTTGTGTGAACAGAACAAGGGAATGCTGCCCGTTTTAAAACCAGGAAAGGTGTCCTTTCACTCTACCTGAGCAAATCATCAGAGAAGTTGTATGATATGAAGAAGAGTGTGGAAGGAAGGTGTATTAGCAACCTGCGATACACTGATGACCCAACCTCTCTTGCTGCAAGTGAGGAGGAAATGAAACACTTATTGATGAAGAACAAAGATTGTCTCCTTAAGCATGGATTACATCTCATTATAAGGGAGAACAAAATCCTCATAACTGGACAAATAAGAAACAACATCATGACAAATGGAGAAAAGGTTGAAGTTGTCCAGGATTTTGTTTTGCTTGGACCTAAAATGAATGCTCATGGAAGCAGCAGTCAGGAATTCAAAAGATGTACTGCACTAGATAAATCTGCTGTACAAAACCACTCTACAGCGTCGAAGAACAAGGATGCTCCTTGGAGGGCGAAGGTGTGCCTAACCCAAGCCGTGGCATTCTCCTTTGCATAATATGCGTGTGGAAGTTGAACATTGTAGATGGAAGACAAACGTAGACTCAATACATTTGAATGGTGGTGCTGGAGAAGAATATTGAAAATCTCATAAACTGCTAAAAAGACAAATTGGTCTGTCATGGAAGAAATAGAGCCAGAGTGCTCCTTAGAGGCAAGGATAGCAAGACTTTGTCTTACATACTTTGAACATATTGTCAAGAAAGACTATGCTTGGAGAAGAAGATCCTGTTTGTTAAAGTGGGGGGGGGGTGATCAAAAAGAGGAAGCCCCTCGAGGAGATGGATTGACAATGGCTTCATCGAGGGACTCAGGTATAGGAACAGAGGGGAGGATGGCACAGAACCATGGAGTGTTTCATTCTATTGTGCAAAGGGTCTCGATGGGTAAGAGCTGACTCAATGGCACCCAACAACAACAACAGTAACAATATCTATGTTTTATATAAGTTTCTGGTTCACCTTAGCGAAATTATTGTCATTCCATGTTAGGAACATTATCAATCATCCCTCTCAGGGTGAGCATATTGCTGTGAGAGTATTCCTGATCTCTGTAATTTCTTTGGGGAGTTTTCTATTAAAATTCTTTGCCCAGTTTCTTAGCCCCCTGTCCATACTCTCCCCTATATCCTGCCTCAGTCTGCCTTCTAAAGAAGTTTAACTGAATTCATATCTGATATTGGGAGAGTCAGCAGTACTTTAATATTTATAAATGGTTTTATTAGCATATAATTCCAATGTCATACAATTTGATTGTTCAGTCATATTGATAAGACTTATGAAATATATCAGAATCAATTTCAGAACATTTTCTTCCCTTATTTATTGATTCTAGCTCCCCCACCCCCACTGCCCCTCCCATACCCCTAAGGTAATTATTAATACAGTTCTTGTCTTTATAGGTTTTCCTATCCTGGATTTCATATTCAGAGAATAATACAAAACACAGGCAGGAATCAAGCAAGCAAAGAAACCTAAACAAATTTCAACAAGGACAAAGGGATTCAAAGATTACATGACTTGAAAACAGAAGCCTGCCTTTATCTTGGTTTTATCCTTATAGTAGTGGACTCATCCAGTATTATTGTGTTGTGATTGACTAACTTTACTTGCCCAGCTTGGTTTCCTGGTCCATCATGTCATGAGGTATTTCATGCTTTCATTGCGATTGTTTTGGATGCATAGTATTCCACTATTTGTTTGTACCAGAATTTCTGTATCCATTCCTCTACTGATGGCCATTTGGGATGTTTCCAGATTCTTGCCATTCTTACTGTGCTGCAGCAAACATGGGAGAACAAATGTCTGTTCTGTCTCTCACTCCTTTGGAGTAGCTATACCCAGAAAAGGAATTGCTGAGTCATATGGTATTTCTATCCCAGTTGTTTCAGGTAGTACCAAATCACTTCCCACAATTGTTGTAAGTGTTTACAAACTCATTAGCAATGCATAAAAATTTCAATCATTCCTCACCATCTGCAGCATATAATGTTCAATGTTTTCTTTTTAAATTGGGTTATCACTAAGATATCTCATCATTGTCTTGATTTCATCTCCTGTATTTCTTTGTTCACTTTTTAATTGGACTCTTGGTTGAATGATAAGAATTCTTTATATGTTCAGGTACTAAAGCATTATCAACTATATATTTCCCCAAATGGTTTCTCCCATTCTGGAGGTTGTGCCTTCACTTTGTTGATGAAGTTCATCAATACATTTCATCAAGTTCCATTTATCTATTTTTGTCTCTCCTTCCTCCTGTCTCTTGGTGCCATGTCATCAATAAGTAGGCCTTAAAACTTCAATTCTATGTTGTGCTCAAAGAGTTTTCTAATTTTAGTTCTTACATGTAGAACTTCAATCCATATTCAATTAATGTGTATCTATGGCATGAAATATAAGTCCAATGTCTTCTTTTGCATGTGGAAATCCCATTGTTCCAACAGTAGTTAGTGAAGAAAATATCTTTCCCCAATGAACAGGCCTACTGCCTTTGTTAAAAATCAACTGGCCATGGATATTTGGGTTTAATTCCTTCTTGCCATATAAAACTAGCAAAATGCCACTCTGAATGTACCTGCCATTGATCCTCTCCACGGTCGCACTTGGGTCGCACTTGAGAATTACTGGAGAGAGCCACGAAGATTCTTCAACAGTCTCACCAGAAATCTGTGTGTCTTTTCTGAACCTCTGCCCCCTTTTTTTCACAGCTCTAATTCATGACCTTTCTGCTTCTTATGGCAGATGATCTGGCCTTTGAGGACTACCAGAACTCTTGACTTCCTGCCATAAATGCTGAAATGAATGTATCTGCATCCAGACACGTATTTATTTCCCAGTCTTCAGTTTCCAGAGAAATGTCCACTCTCTGCTGTGGTTCCTTCAACTATCTCCCTTCTCTGCTGTCTTCACACAGCTCTCTCTTGATAGGTCTTTCACGTAGCCTACAACATGCTTACGTGGTTCCCATGTGTATGACCAAACACACGTATTGTGGTGATGTTGTTGGATGCTACAGAATTCATCCCCACCAGCAGCAACCCTGTGCACAACAGAATGAAACACTACACAGTGCTGCACCATCCTCCCAATGACAATAATGAGATCATTGGTGCAGTGTCTTAAGTGTCTTCTTCAGGACCTTTCTTTTTTCCACTGCCCCTACACTTTACCAAACATAATGTCCTTCTCCAGAGACTGGTCTCTCCTGACAAAATGTCAAAACTGTGTAAGAAAAAAGTCTTGACACCTTGCCTCTAAGGAGCATTCTGGCCAAGCTGTCCCCAACATAGACCTGTTTGCCCTTTTAGCAGTCCATGGTACTTGCAATATTCTTCTCCAGCACCATAATTCAAATGCATCAATTCTTCTTTGGTCTTTCTTATTCAATGTCGACTTTCACATGCTTATGGGACAACTGAAAATATTATGGCTTGGGTCAGGCACACCTTAGTCTTCAAAGTACCACCATCCTTGCTTTTAAATCCTCTAAAGAGGCTGTATGCAGCAGGTTTACCCAGTAACACATCATGAGATCTCAACTGCTGCTCCCATTAGCATTGATTGTGAACCCAAATGACTAAATTCTTGACAACTTCAACCTTTTCTCCATTTATCAAGATGTTGCCTATTGGTCCAGTTATGAGGATTTTGGTATATATTAGTAATTAGACCTTTGTTTTATGTGTCACCAGGATTTTGTCTTACTTGCCACAATCAATGCTCATGGAAGCAGCAATCAGGAGATAAAAGACACATTGCGATAAAATCATTCACATTTTCTGCACCTCATCTTATGTCAATCAGTGCTCCTATTTACACAACTATATGATATAGTGATAGAATTCTTGTCCTCCATATCACAGACCTGCATTCCTTTTGGGTCCATTGTATTTCATGCAACACCAGCCATCATTCATCCTTCAGCCGAGGTGTGTGTGTTGCTGAGGAGGTGTCCACAGAGCTTCCAGACTAAGACATTCTAGGAAGAAAGGCCTGTGGATTGACGTTTTTTTTAAATTAGCCATTGAAAACCCTGTGGGTCTGCAACAAATCACGGGCAATATCCTGGACTGGGCAGCATTTCTTTTCATTGGCTGCAGGGTCTTCATGAGTTAGGGTTGAGTTGACGCAGCTAACAACAACCTACCCATCCCTTCGACTATACCTGAGAACTCAACTCAAGTCTCCTACAAATTCCATAATAAATCCCTCTTCCATTCTCCTAGTATTTTTCTCCTCTACGTGACTCAAATCTCTTTTGGAATTACTTCCTCACTCCCTCCAACATATGAGACCAACCTGACCTTCAATGTCCTGCCCCAGGTGATGATCACAGATTAGAGAGCCACTGCCATCCAATTCCGAAAGCTCAAGTCTTCACTGATCTTCAGTTCTTAACAACTACCTGTGTCACCCTGGCGCTTATCTCATCAAGGATTTCATCATTGTCTTTAATTTCTGGTGGGTCTAGTTTTACTGCCTCCTTCTTCTACACATGGAGATATGTTCAAGGTCACCCCACCCAGTAAAACAAAACAAAAACAGGGTGGGTACATAATGTTTTCTTAATCTTATTTTTAAAATAATATTTTCTACTCATTTATTTCCACTAAGGCAAACTTGGGAATAATGATCTCCTCTACCTCATCTCCTGATCCCTTCTTAGTGCACGGAAGCATTGTTTCTGGTTCACTACTGCACTCATCCGTGGAGAAGAACCTCATGCTAGGCTCAGCTCCCCCAAAAGGAGGGCTTCCAGGGAAATGGGTTGTCGCAGTAGCTGCAACAATGGGCTGAAATATAGCAACAATTATGAGGATGGTGAGGGACGAGACAGTCCCTCATGCTGGTGTACACTTGTCACTATGAATCAGAAGCGCCTTGATGTTATCCTGCCAACAACAGCAGCTCTACCCATACCACCCTCAAATCACCGAGATCATCTTACTGCCCGCATGCAAGACTCCTATTAGTTCTCTGCCTCTGCACTTTCAAACTCTGCATTGTTAGAAATCCTCTCCTCCTCCAATGTCTGCAAGAGCTTACCCAGATTTTCTCTCTTCTCCTGGATACACTTCTTCTCAGTTTCCTTTCAAGATTCCTTTTCCTCGGCATTCCCTAAAGTGCTAGCATTTCCAGTGCAGGGCACCCTAAAACCTGCCTGTCTGTTTTTTCTCTCCACAAAGGGTTTCCAAACTGACCCCACATTGAACTTTAGTCTTTAAAGATACTTAAAATGACAAAATGACTTCTGATACTTCATTTGCTGTTGTCATCCTTACTACATGCTTTCGACTCGGTCCCTGACTCATGATGACCCCAGCTCCAGTCTCTCTCGGACCATTTCTGTGATCATTTGAGGAGTCAACGGTTGTGATCCAGGGCTTTTTCAACAGCTGGTTTGCAGAAGTGTAGGTCCAGACCTTTCTTCTGGGGCTGTCTTGGTTGGGAATCTCCACTGAAACCTGTTTAGCATCATCGCAACATACAAACCTCCACTGACAGGTGGGTGTTGGCTGCACTTGGGATACATTGGTTGGGAATCAGACTCATCTCTCCTGTTTAGAGGATGAGTTTCTACCTTTGAACCACCACCGATGACCCTTAATGTCTAAGTTAGTGATTTATATATTTCTTTACTCTGGACTGTGAGCTCCTTTCGAGCGGGATTATGACCCCATTCTTGCTCACTGACCTCCACAGAAGGCAGTAACTATTTGCTTAACTTAACTGATTCGAGTGGTCCTTTCCCTCGGTTTTCTGTTGATAGTCTATTCCAGCTGTCCATATAGAATGTTTAGTATCTCCTTCCTCTTTTCCTTGACAACATCTCATGCTAAGGCTTAGTGTATTTTGCAAAGGTCTTTGCGATGAATGAATTGAATCAGAATGTGTATGAATTGCTGAATGTAAACTTATGATATGTAGGTGATCGTTGACCTAATCCACAACAGAATGTTAAAACCAAACCAAAAGCAAAGCGAAACAAAACAAAACCCTTTTCAAAACATCGAGCTGATAACATTGCTTCTTACTTTCTGTAGTCATCTTCCTTCATACACACACACACACACACACACACACACACACACACTATGGGGGGACAAGTGTTTTCACATCTGACTTTACCAGAGAACTTCCTGTTTAGTCACTTCTTTAGATACTTCCCTATTTTCTTCCCAGTCAGGATGATATTATTAACAAGGAACTAGCTATTCCTCTTAAAGCAACCTACTGTTTTATTCTCAAATGGTAGAACTCTACCTTTCTTGCAAGCCCCGATCATTAGAATGGGCCTTTCCAACACCAGGCCACCACCTGATGATCAGAGGCAGCCTCTGTTTCCAGGTGACAAGAGTCACGTGCCCTCATTCGTCAGGGACCCTGTCACTGCCCTGTTTGTTAGAAGAGATCCAGAGAAGCTGTTCCGCAGCACTTCCTCTTTGGGCTGTTGAAGATTTCTAGCAGATGTCCACAGGTTCTCCCCGCCTCCAATCCCCTTTCTCTGTCACCACCCGGGCTGCTCTCCCTGTGTCTGGGCCTGCCGTGTATTTCAGGCCTGGAAAACATCAGCACTTCCCCTTCTGCCTGGGTGGTCTCCAGCCTATCCCATGGTGATACCACACTCTTTCTCCTCTCCAGCAGAATTCCACCATCAGGGGAGCGAATTTCACTGCAGGTACACATGGTTTTGACTGTCTTGGCTGTGAAACCAGTTTCTTTTGAAGAAGGCATTTCCTAGCCCTTGCCAGTCAAAACCCTTCCCTGCCACGCCCCCCACCCCCCTTTTTTAGTTTAATCAGTCAGTCAAAAGTCTGCTTTCTTAAATCCTGGTGACAGTTAGTGGAGATTTTCCCTTCCTCTGTTATAATTAAAAAACTCCCTTTATTGGCTCCCTCTATTTTATGCCAGGCAACTTGGTCTATGGACATTTGCGCCCTGTCTAAGCTTCTTACAAGGTATTCTTGACTGTGAGTTACTTGACACCACAAAACAGGACTTTCTCTGTGTTTCCACACACACTTTCCTACGCCTTATTTGATTGTCTCCTTATTGCAGCAATAAGTGTGATTTCTACAATTTTAGCTTTACCTCTCTTTTCAGTTTATAATTAATCTGTTTTTCATGGAACTAAGATTGTGTCATTAGTTAGATCACATATTTCCCCCTTATATTCCTGAAATATACGTATATATTTTGGGGGTCAACCCCATTATTGTAACACAAATGGTTCATGCCTCAATCATCATGCTATATGACCAGGAAGATACAGATGAGCGCTTACTATCCTTGGTCTCATGGAATAAGCTGTCGACTGGTTACCTTGGAGCTACTTTTGACTCATGATCATCCTCTTGGACAAAGTGGGATGGCTCAGCAAGTTTTCCAGGCTGTAATCTTTGCAGCAGCAGACCACTAGATTGGGTGTTGGGTCCTAACAGTTCGCCATTGGTCAGCCGCAGAACACTTGACCGTTGAGCCCTCGGAGCTCCATGGTGTTGGAGAAAGTACAAATTTATTAATGAAATATCCATGAAAGCAAAAGTAAACATTACACTTGTGATAGAGGTGTGGCTGTGTTTCTGGTCATCCACATTTCTCCCAGTGCTCTGGTGATTCTCACTCACTCACTCACTCACATCAATGGGACCCTTGAAGGACAGAGTACAATTGGCCCTGTGAGTTTCTGAAACCCTCCCATTACCAGATTAGAAAGCTCCATTTTCTTCTCTGTTTGCCAGCTAGAGAGCACCTTTCCTCTCTTAAAGAGAAGGTGTTTGTTGTCTCATCACCCCCATGTAACATTTACTGGGTCGTAACTACTGTTCTAAATCCAGCATACTTGCTAACCATTTTTGCCTGGTAACACTCTTTTGAGGTTGACACTGTTATTATCCTCCTCTTACAGAAAAAGGATCTCTGGTGATACCGTGGGTTAAGTATTTGTCTGCTAACAGCAATATCAGTGGCTCAAACCCACCAGCCAATCCCAGGGAGAAAAAGAAGGCTGTCCATTCCCGTGAAGATGTGGAGTCCCAGTAACCCTCCAGGGGTAGCTGTGAGCTGGGGTCTAGAGAATGGCAGTGGGTTGCTTTTCTTTATTTGTTTTTATAGATGAGAAAACCATGGACCAGAGAGTTAAAATGCTGACTGTATCATTCTAAAGGAAATTGCTATAATATGAGGCTGGTCAGCACAGCTTCAGGGTCAAAGCTCCTCATGTCCCCTGCATGTATGCCTTTCTAAGGATCTCTGTGTGACTCACAGAGTAGTGTGTGTGTGTGTGTGTGTGTGTGTGTGTAAGGCCAGTTATTTCACTGAGATAAGGAACCGCTTTCCAGTTAATACTACAAATCCAATCTTGCCTCGCCCTCCTGGACCCACTTGAAGGTCATCTGCAGCATTTGATGGAGAGTGTTGGGCTGCCATTTGATCAAAAGTATAGATTTGGGGAAAGTTAATCTCTACCCCAGGATAGAGAGCGGGCATCAGATGAGGAGATTCTGTAACTCATCTGATGCCTGCCATTCCTGCTACAAACAGAGCCCGACAGCCACTGTAGACACCTGAGAAAGCCCACGTAATATGTAAGGATACATGTAGTATCCTTAGGGAAAACGGGATTTCTTGGGTGGTACGAATTATCAAGAGAGCTACCACACACAAAAAGCTTGCCGTGGAAGCACACTCCTGAAAGGTACCAGCCATTGTAGATCCTATGAAGACCAGCTGGACGCTGACACTCACGAGGCCACCACGAGTGGGAACCAGCTCTCAGGCAGCGGGTCTGCCCGTTTCTTTTCAGTTTGTGCTCCTCGCCATGGAGCCAAGGAGATAACTCTGCTGTGAATCCACAACGGAGAGAAGCATTTCTTTCCGGCCACCTGAACTTCATTTGGTAGTCAGCCTGCTGAACTGGACTTACTTGCAGCTGTGAGCAGAGTAACTTCAGGGAGATCCGTGGGAGCACATGGCACGTGCAAGATAAGAGCCCGGCAGCCCTAAATAACCAGGAACAACAATGCCCTTCTAAGTGGCCTTCTGAGAAAAGCCCTGTTATCATCAGCATTGTTCACACTTATTAACACTTATTCACACTTTCCCTGGCGGGGGGGTTTCAACGGGTTTGTTCTTTGGGCTGAAAGAAGGATCTGCCTGTGAAGCAACTCTTCCCGGGTAGGGCCCCCTGTTCCTTGAGTGGGCTGGGGCCCTGGAAGCCATTTCCGGCTGTTGTCAACACTGCAGGAAGGGACAAGGCTGATGGGTGATTTAAGAGTCTGTGTCTCGGCGTCAGCCCAGCCCTGTCCAGTGGGCCAGGGGAGTCTTATCGGCCAAAGCCTAAGGACAAACAGAAAACGAAACACTACAAGATGATGATGGAGCTCTTTATCGGAGTGTGTGTTTTGCTAGCGTGGTGCTCCTGGGGTCAAGGGATGGATGAAGCAGATAGAGAACATATGGTTGGCTACTCCCGACCTCCCCCGCCCCACCCCCCGCATTTTCCAACCATCCCCTTTAGTGTGGCAATATAAAAATGGCTGGCCACCTGGAAATGGCCTAAAAGTCCTACAAGATGTTCTCATTCTAGTTTATTGGATTCATGCACCACATGGAAGGTTCTCTCGGGTAGTGTGAAGCTCTGCAAAAGCAGCTTTCAGCATGATTACGCTATGTTCCCAGACTGCCCAGGGGTCCAACACAGTGAACGCTTAATAAACACATGTGAAAGGAAATGAAAGGCGATAAATGGTACCACTCACTGTGGGCCCCTGATGGATGACTGAGAATAACCTCATAGTGTGTCCCAGAATTGCCCTGGGAACATCGAAAGAGTAATTTTGAGGAACAAAATATAAATATTGAGAATAGAGAGAACTGAAGGATCCGAGCGAAGTCTTCCATTGTAGTAAGTGGGAGACCATGTGCAGAAGGTCATGACTTTCTTTTCCAGTCTCTGCATCATATTGTCTAACTTTCATTTCTTCATTCGCAGGCATCGGGATCAGCCTGACCAGGCTGAATCCAGTTCACTGTGCGGTTGGTGTGTGTCATTGGAAAAGTGCCTGGTCTTGTTTCAGCAGCCTTCAGCACTTGAATGAGTTCAGTCAAGACCTTTTTGAGCACTTCAAAAGTTTTAAACAGCGGAAACACCAACCCTAAAGTCATGGAGTAACTGAATTTGGAACACAGACATGACAATATGGGTGATAGTGGTGGGGCAAATAGAGGTGAGAAGATTCAAAATATGAAAGAATGAGAAGGACTATTTGCAATTTCAAAAAGAGAATGGAGATAGGGGAATCAAGCCATGGCTATTTTTCAGACATTATGGAAGACATGTATTTGGGGGTTCAGAGAATACAACAAACTTCAAGAGAAGACATGGAAGGAAATCTGTGTCTTGATAAGTTTATGTGATGTGCATTATACAATGGCAAAAACTATGATAGCATCTTAAAAGCAGCGATGGAGAAAAGACAAACATACACGATGGAGAAAAGACAAACATACAAGGGACCAACCGATCAACAGCAGAATCCGCGAAACACAAGAGATGTCAAAAGACAGTCTTTTGTGGCAGCACTGCTCACAATAGCAAGAAACTGGAAACTGCCTCAATACTCATTAGTGGAGAGTGAATAAATGAATTTTGGTCCATACACACAATGGACTAGTTCACATCCTTCAAGAGTAAGGATGAATCTGTGAAACAAATCATAACATGGATAAACCTCAAGGACAGGACACAGACAGGCATTAACTCGGGTGTTATCTAAACTTTTACAGGAACGTGGAAAGTTTAATACATCCACATTAGAATCATTCAATTTAAAATTCCAATTAACTTGAATTTTAAATATAATAGACATCTTAAATCTGATATGTGTCTTCCAGACTTGCAGCAGAGAAAAAGAGACGGGGCTCATTATAGTAGTAAAATATTAGGATTTCATTAGTAAGGTAATTGATGATGAAATGAAGGCTGGGTTAGATGGATCAAAACTTTCCTGGAGGCAGGAAAGGTATCATAATATTTCATGTCAGAGGAGTATGATCTGTCCAATAACACTGAGGAAAAAAAGGTATTGGAAATATTTCAGTTGAAGCAAAACCAGACCTGGGAATTAAGAGATGAACGTGAAGAAGGAGAATGATTTGGGTCAGCAATGCTTCTTAGGCAAGTCGACCTCTCGGTACCATAGTTTCTATATCTGCCTAAATTAATGAATCAGACCAAAGAACATAGTATGCTTGCTTTACCTGCCGAGTAAGTGCTCAACTCTTATAAGATATTATTGCTGTAGTAGTTGTGTGCTAGCTAGTGGGTTACAGCTTATGTCACACTCCATGTGACAGAGGGGAACTGCCCCTCATGGCTTCCTTGGCTATAATCTATGAGCATACATGGCTTGGTCTTTTCCCAGTGGAGCAGATGGTGGATTCCAATTGCCAGCTTTTCAGGTAGCAGCAGAGCACTTTCACTTGTCAGACCTCCCTCGGGCAGTCAATTTGGACTCATAAGGACTGTGTAGAAGAGAGTGGAGTGGCTATGTAAGATTTCTGCGCCTGTAAATGTTTATGAGAACAGACTTCCTGATCTTCCACTTAGGGGTGACAAGTGAGTTCAAACCACCAAAGCTTTATCTATGTACCACTATGGCTCCTAATCTACTTCCTCAGTGTCAAGAACTTTCTTTGTTCTCAAGAGGCTATTCACGGAATTGCCTCTTGGTCCATGTACAGGTTCCACATGAGTACAAGGAAGAGTTCTGCAACACTCGTTCTTCTCAAGACTATTCATTCTTTGGTCTGACACACACAGGGAAATTCCTTTGCATAGTCAAGAAAGCACAAGGAAAAATCTTTCTGGTGTTCTCCACTTTGATCCAAGACCTATCTGATGTCAGCAATGATGCCCCTTGTTCCACGTCCTGTTCCACGTCCTCTTCTGGATCAGGCCTCAGCCTCTGGTAGCTCCCAGTCGACGTGTCACTGCACACATTGTTGGCTGATCTTTAGCAAAATTTTACTTGCATGTGCTATCAATGATAATCTATAATTTTCATATTCTGCTGCGCCACCTTTCTTCAGAGTAAGTCCAAGTACGGATCTCTTCCTGTCAGTTGGCAAGTAGGTGTCTTCCAAATTTCTCGGCATAGATGCTTGAGGGGTGAAATATTTAAACTGGTATTTCATTCCATCCATTAAAATCAGTCAAGTACACAAGGCCAAATCTTTCTTCCTAGTCTGTCTTAGTCTAGAAGTGCCACTAAAATGTATTCAATAGGAGAGTGACATACGCTTTCACTGATATAGATGGGGTTAAACATGAGGTGCACTGTCCAGGAATAAGCAATGACGTGTGGGAATAGAACCAATATAACTTGGAAACTTCAATTGTGAGCACGCAGTCTATAAGAGCAACTCCAAACTTGGAAATTCACAAGTAACAGTGGTGACACTGTTAGGGAAGCATTGACTTGCTAGTCACAAGATGGGAGGCTTAAACTCACCAGCTGACCCTGGGAGAAGGATGAGGCTGAGGGTTCTCCTGAATATGCACAAGCCTCAGGAACACTTGGTAAAGGATCGCTAAGAGTTGGCATCAATGTGATGGCAGGGGGTGTTAGGTTTGGTGAATATGAGGGTAAATGAATGTGCTAAAGGTAGTTTAGAAACATTGAGCAACGGCTGGTCTGTAGAGAGACATATATATTGGTAAAAATGCAATTCATTATTTTTCAAAGGTGCTCTCTCTGTCTCTAGCCCTATATGCTTATTGACTCAGCAGATCCAGAGTGGAACTATAATTCCAGCACCAACAAATCTCTGGCAAGAGCAGCACTCAGCAAAATGATTGAATGTGGGAATTAGGTGGTTGGGGTGACACAGTTGCTTTCGTTTGGAGCATGAGCAGCCAAAGTGCTTGAGATATGATGGTGGAAAGCACTCTAGTCCCCTATGATTGCCTTATTTGGATGTAGATAAAGTGCTTCCAAATTTCCAAAGGGCATTTCTCCATCCACCTGCCTCTCTGGGGTGGAGATTCCCCAGTGTGAGATTTTCTGTTAGTCACTGACTTGGTTGGTCTCCAGTTGGAAGGAAAAGGATAGAGCTGGATACTGAGCTCATCCCGCTGCTTCTGGTAATGCTTTGTTGGAGATGCTGTCCTCTTAGAATCCAACGCTTTCTTTTCCTGAAAGTGAAACCTAGTAAATTAGTACCTAATTTATGCCTTTCACAAATCCTCCTCATGACAGCTTGCATCAAGTTCAAGGAAAAACTTCCTAGGGCGTTTCATCCAACATAACTCTAGCATTAACAAATGGTCTGTTTGTATTTTATTCACAATTTTTCACATTCTTATTCTCAGGCCTTATTTTTCAGGCACGCTAAACTTTCAACACTACCATTTGTCTGCCAGTTTGTTGTTGCGTGTTTCTGTGATGCTGGAAACTTTGTCACCCAAATCAGCAGGTCACCCAAGGTGGACAGGGCTCAGTGGAACTTCCAGACTAGGAACAGACTATGAAGTGAGATTAGCAACTGAAAACCTTATGAATACTCCTGGAACATAGTCTGCTATACTAAAACACCTTATAAATAAACAAGAGCAGAACATTGAGCTGTTAACGAACCCTCTTGAATGTAGGGTAGCTAAATGGAAAATGTAGAGTAGTAAATGGAAAAAAGTGATAAAATAAAAGAGATGGACAAGGAATTTAAAAGGGTAGCTCAAGAGGACAAAATAAAGTATTAAAATGAAATGATGTATTAAGAATCTGGGTTTAGAAAGCCAAAAGAGGGGAATACATCCAACATATCACAGTCTGGAAGAAATGAAGAAAAAGTTCAAGCCTCAGTTGCAATATTAAAATACTAACCTGTCTATGCAAAGAAATTTGGAAGGAAACTACGTGCCCATAAGGAAAATGATTGGCTGAGCCCTGTTGGCATAGTGGTTGGGCACAGGACTGCAGCCCACTGGGTTGGAGGTTCAAATCCAGCAGTGCTCTCCAGGAGCAAGGCTGGGCCTCCTACTCCCACCACCAGGGGCCAGTGAAGCCCCCCATCAAAAGGAAGATGGCCAAACAGCATGTGGAAATTATCAATTAATATCATTAATATCATATGTAAGCAAACCTTTGCTAAGACCAGTCAACAATTGTAGTAATACATTGACATTAACAAGGAGCTTCCAGAAGTTCAAGTCAAATTCAGAAGATATCATTATTAATATCAGATGGACCATGGTTGAAACCACAGAAGACCAGAAAGATGTTTACTTGGATTTATTGACGCATCAAAGGTATTTGGCTCTGTGGGTTATAACTAAGAATAACATTGAGAAGAATGGGAATTTCAGAAGGCTTGATTTTGTTCATGTTCATGAACCTAGAGGCAGTTGCTAAAATAGAACAAGGGAATTGTACATGGCTTAAAATTGGAAAAGGCTTGCATCAGCGTGGTCTCATTTCAGTACACTTGTTCAATCTGTATACTAAACAAATCATCTGAGAAGTCGGAAAGTCTGAAAAAGAACACAGAATTGGGATTGGAGGAAGGCTTCCTGATAGCCTTGAATAGATAATATTGATGACACAACCTTGATTCTAACAGCCAGGAGGCCTTGACCCACTTTTTTTTTATGAAGATCAAGACTTTCCGACTGGATTACAACTTCATGTAAAGAAAACCCAAATTCTCACAACTGGACCAATAGACAGCATCATCATAAATGAAGAAAGGAGTAAAGCTGGCCAAGATTTCATTTTGCATGGACCCACAAGCAATACTCATGGAGGCCAAGCCAATAGCCAAACTCCTTGCCATCAATGCGTGCCTACTCCTAGTGACCCTGCAGGGCAGGGCAGAACTGCCACTGGGAGCTTCGGAGAATATCTCTCTACAGGAGTAGACAGCCTCATCTCTCTCCTGTGGAGTGGCTCGTGGTTTCACACCTTGAACTTATGGTTAGCAACCCGACGTGTAGCTTCTGTGCTACCAAAGTTCCTGCTCAAGGAAACAGTAGTCAAAAAATAAGGCAACACTATGGACCAGGCAAGTCTGCTGTGCAAGAAGGCTTTAATGTACTGAAGAGCAAAAATGCCACTTTAAGAAACAAGTTTTGCCTGCCCCAAGTCATACTATTTTCAACTACTTCATATGCATGTGAAAGTAGAACAATGACCTTCATTCAGGTTTAGTAACTCCTTGCTGCTACATTGAACATGACGGTAGGGCAAAAGAAAAATAAAAGGAAATAGAGGAAAGAAAGAGGAGGCAAAAGGCATTTATAGAGGGCTAAATACAGTTATGTACATATGTAAATATGTACATATCTATATAGCAAAAGGGGAGTAGAACTATGTAATTATAGCTATATGTTAATAATTAAGGTTGCAGGTGGACATTGGGCCTCTACTCAAGTACCGCCTCAACACAAGAACTCTTTGTTCTAACAATCTTTGTTCTGTGATGCTCACCTCCCTGACATGATCGCTGAAGACAAAATGTTCTCTTCAGACTTAAATGAAATACCTCTAAAGATGCCTAATGCAAGCCGATCACAGGCCAGGAGGTAGAAAGTCTTTGGATCCAATGAGGTTGTAAATATCTCAGTGCGGGCAGGAGTCTCTGCATGACCTCTCAGCACCCAAGGCTGCATCAGAGTGTGTTCATGTGTCTGGTCAGCTACTACGTCTCCCAGGGTGTGAACAGAGTCTCACACCTTCAAGGAAGGAGTACTACATTTCCCAGAATTCTCAGAAGTAAACCATGCTCACACAGAGGTCTCATTGGCTATGATCTGATTGACAAGCTAGACTCCACCCTTGCACTCTTAACCCTTGAAATGACAGTTATATAGCTACCATATTCCATAACCCAAGAGTCAGTTGTCTCCACTTTTTTGGCTAGGAAGACTGAGTACAGTGAGACTTGAAGAGTTCCCTGGGTGCTAAAAAGCTGGTGTCTTGTCTGGGGGAAATAACTGATGCTCCTGCCTTCCAATAACAATTGGCAGCTTCAGTTTGTTTGTGTTTTGTAGTACCAGAGGAGGACTGAAGAAGATAATTCAAAATGTTAATTGGTGTACAATGTGTCTATGCTAAACTAAACTCAATATCTGAAAATCCAGAGAGCTATATCTGACATGTAGAAAATTATTAAAATTTACTTTCTGTCCTTTGGCAATGTTGGTTCAGCTACTCAGGAGATCAATAGCACACGCCCACCAGCTTGGCAGGAGAAAGATGAGGTTATCTGCTCGCTTGGGAACCTATGTTAGGTCACCATGCATTAAAATTGACTCTAGGGCAGCAGGTTGAATTGGTTTGGCTCCTAATCTTGATTTCTGTGTAGGACTTGCCTTAATATTTAGTGGTGGCACTTTAAATACTTGTTTTTAAACATAATTAGTCCACCCTGTGTGTGTACTAATGAACCATAAATGAACCTCTCTTTCTAGCTAACAACTGAGATATGTTCCTTCATCTTATCAGAGTGTTAGCAATTCAGGTGAGGGGAATGCTGTGAGAGCTCCCAATGTGATAAAAAACAAACAAACAAACTTAGAATTCATGCTTAAAAGAACCTGTGTACATGCAAGGGCACCAGGAAATATAAGGAAATTGAACAGTGAGTGCCGAGTCTAATTTCTTGTGGCAACTTGGTTAGGCTATGAAGTCAGTGATTTTGTCAACATTAGTCTATATGTTCCTATAAAACTATTTTATGTGATAAGCTTTTGAATAAGCTGATCTTAGATCAAATTACCCTTCATAGTGCAGGTAGGCTTAATGCAATCAGTTGAAAGCTGTAAGACCCCAAACAAAGGGTTCTCAAGGAAGAAGAAACTCTGCCTCAAGATTGCAGTATAAATGTTTTGCTGGAATTCCAACTCTGTGCCTGTTTGTGGGTTATGTGTTGGACTGCTAGCTGTAAGGTCAGGAGTTTGAAACTACCAGCCTCCCTACAGGAGAAAAGTGAGACTTTCAACTCCCATAAATAGCTACAGTCTCCAAAAACTTAACAGGAGCAGTTCTGCCCTGCTGTACAGAGTCACAGTGTGTCACAATTGACTCAATGATAGTGAATTTGGCTTCACTGCACTGATGGTGCAGTGAGGTAAGCATTGGAGGAATAACCACAAGGTCAGTGGCAAGGTTTTCTGCATTCAAAAAATTTATAATCTTTGAAATCCTTCACAGTTGCTATTCCTCCTCCACCTCCTCTTCCACCATGGTCCTTCTACTTTACCAAGCATGAATTTCTTCCCCAGGACTAGTCTCTCCTATAATATGTCCAAAATATGTGAGATACAGTCTTGACTTCCTCACCTCTAAGGAGCATTCTGGCTGTACTTCTTCCAAGACAGATTTGATAGTTCTTTTAGCAGTCCATGGTCCTTTCAACATTTTCTATCAGTAATAATAACTCAACAGTCTTCCTTATTCAATGTCCAACTTTGATATGCTTATGAGGTGATGGAAAATTGCCTGGCTTGGAACAAGCCCACATTCATACTCAAGGTGACATCTCTAGTCTTCAACAATTTAGAAATTATAAAGCAAAGTGAAGGACTATAAGAGCTCATAATGATAATTAGCAAATATATGCTTAAAAGTTGCAAAACTTGAAGTCTATCCTAAGAAGTTATATAAACATTCTTGCACAGCAAAAACAATTTAAGTTGACTATGCAGACATCACATAAAAGAGGATAATAATATTAATAAATAAATAAAATGATAGCAAAAAGGGATCATAATATTTTCTTTCAATTTATCTTCTTTGGTGACTTATTTAGCTAAATTTGGCTGAAAAGATAAACACAGCTACCAAAAGCTGTACAATTAAGTGGAATCTTGTAGGGAAAAACTTCTGGCTAACCAACTCATTGGTTCCAAACTGTTAAATGTGTAGTTCTGATGAGCACCTATGAATACATAAAGACAATATAATCATAATCAGGAGAAAGGAGAATACTTGCTGCTGAAGGAATTGCCTGGAGATAGATCCCTCTGGAAGACAATTTGGCAGCCTGCCTCCAGAGCCTAACAGTTTCCATTCCTTCTAGCCCCATGATTCTATTTCTAGGAATTCACTTTACGCAAACTGTTCAGTCAAGAGAAGGGGGCTGAGGGTGCAGAAAGATGAATGTTCTCAGAAACTCAGCTATGTACTTTGGGGGGAAACAGAACAGGCAGGTGATAAGAGAGGTGGAAACACCCCAGGAGCATCATAGGATACCATTTCTGAGAGCTCCAGATTTGTGAGTGCTGTTAATGCAAGCATAGTAGAAGTTAGTGTAAGTGCATTCGCAAACACAGACACATATGTATACACATGGGAGCAAGAGGATTTCTCTGATAGATATAAATGTGAACCATCATCAACTATGGTCATCCTTGGGCTATGGAATATATGCCACTCCCCGCTTTAATGTATATATAATTTCTAAAGTCTCTACAATGTGCATGTATTAATTTAGCAGCAAAAGTATTTAACTATGTGTTCAATAGGCTAGAATCAATCATCTTATGATGGTTATTATTTTTCTTTTAGTTTGTCTCCTGAGTTAGAGAAAGCACCAACAAGGGTTAAGTACATGACATCCAAAATCAGACCCATGGTCATCAGGTAGATTCCAAATCATGATGACCTCATTTGTTGAACATATAGTTTTCCTGGCTGTAATTTTTATAGAAGCACATCACCAGGGTTTCCTTCTGTCGCACGACTGTGGTTTTGAATCACCAACCTTTAGGTTATTAGTTGAGCACAAAACATTTGCATCACCCCACATCACAAAAAACAAAACCTCATTGTCATGGAATCAACACTGAATCATATCCACCCCTGTGGGTTTCCATGACTGTAACTGTTTATGAAAGGAGAAAGCTCAGTCTTTCTTCTTCAGAGCAGATGGTGGTTTTGAACACGTCACAAAGCATTCTATTTTTATAATCAGGGATTTCTTAATAATGTTGGTCTTAACCCTAAGTTCAGATGAAATAGAAAGTCTTTCTTTTTAGGTTCTCTGTAGCTTGTATGATTGTATGAATCACTGTCTACTATTTGCAGGGAGAGCGAATGGTTTAGTATCAGGGGGTGGCCAGTCCTCTGATATACTCACAACAAGGGTTCAACAGGCAGTTGTGTAGTGATAATTATTTATTTATTATAACAACAATATGGAGATCATGAGAGAGAGAGAGAGAGAGAGAGAGAAAAGAACATTACAAGTTATGTATATATCCTTTCATGGTACATGCTCACCTCCACCCCACTAGATGGTCCACGTGGAGAGGGAGACAGGAGAGCGGCAGCCTGGATGGAGCCAGGCTGGTACAAAGCAGGCTTTTTCCCTATCCTATGTCCCTTCCCTATACACCCTCTGGAGCCAAGCCAAGCCCCTAATTACAGGCAAGGACATAGATCACAAGAGAGGGCTCTCTTAAGGGCTATATGGTGATAAGGAGTGGTCTTAGGAATGTCTACGTGACTATGTGAAGAGTGGAGTGAAAATGCCAGACCTTAACCTGTGGAAGTAGATAAGCATTTCTTTCAGGCGAGGGGCTATTAACAATGGCTCTTGAATCTGGCCCACAGACTTTGAGGGAAGCGAGCCATCATCTAACAGCAGGGGAGTTAGCTTATAGTTAGACAACACAAAGGCCTTAAGTAATTGGGAATTTCAGGGAGAATAGCTAGCTCAACTTCCACTAACAAATGCTGGTAAACAGTTTGCCTAATATTTGGGGTATAATAACTGTGGCAAAGTTCTGTCTTCATCCCACAGTTTAGTATCCAGATAATGATTTTATCCCCAATAGAGTAATCATTGACGATGGTACCATGCATTTTATCACAACAAAAAACCAATGAGTCTCAAGGGGCATAAACTGCTGAGCTTGCCCCAATAAACTTCTCCTGGGAAACACACACACACACACACACACACACAATCCCATAGAAATCCCCAACTCCCTCTCCCCAAACAAAAACAAAAACAATTGAACAACAAAAAACACCAGTAGGAGCCCTGATGGCACAGAGATTATACAGTGGCCTGCTGCTACAAGGTCAGCAGTTTGAAGTCTCCAGCTGCTCTGCTCAGCAAAGATGAGGCTTTTTATTAAGTGAAGCGTTACAGTTTCAGAAACTCAGAGGGCCGGTTCTACCCTGTCATATAGGGCCACTATGAGTTAAACTCAACCTGATGGCAATGCGCTGTTTTAATTCTCACCTACCATGTTCAGTTTGGAAGACCCTAGGGATAGACTTACGATCCTTTAACTACTCACAATGTGGGCCCAAAATAAACCCTTGAAGATGTGGAAGAACATCATCTTCAGTTATTGAAAATATGATGGGACTTCAAAGAGTTCTTATATCCTCTGATTTTTGAAGGTCTACTGTTTACACCACTTCACTTTTAAGACAAACCTACAATGGTATCTGCTTTCTATAAGCTAAAAATATAGGAGCAAGATTTTCACTTTTAAGAAAAAATAAAGATGAAACAGAGCGGCAAGGGGAGGAATGCAATGAAGTCCCCGGGAAATACCAAAAATAGACTTCGGGGCCAAGGCAAGGCACCCCAATAGATTCGACCAAAAATACTCCTAAAGATCAACAAACAGACGAGGAAATATTTATAGGCTTTTCCTTTTTTGTCATTTTGTGGTTGTTTTGTTTTGCTGTCTTGTTTGTGTACTTATTATTGTCTCTGCATGTCTATCTAGATAAAATAGGTGGGATAAACATTTCAGAGGAGAAAACAATGGGACCTTTGTTTTCAGGGTTGGGGGGCATGGGAGAGGTTCATGCAGTGGAAAGGAAAGGGGTATCAATAAGCCCAGGGCCAAGGAAGCAACAGTGATGCAAAATTGATGATGAGGAGAACATAGGATGGTGCAGCTTGATCAAGGACAGTGTAACTGAGAGGAATTATTGAAGCTCCAATGAAGGCCACAGATGAAGTGTACAAAAGGAAAGTAAAAGGAAATAGAGGAAAGAATTAGGAGGCAAAGGGCATTTATAGAGGACTAAATACAGACATCTACATAAGCAAATATGTTAATATATAATGATAGGGAAATAGATCTATGCACATGTATTTATTTGTTAAGTATTGAGGCAGCAGACGTTAGGCCTCCACTAAAGTACTCCCTCAACATATTGTTCTAATAACCCAGCAATCTCCCTTTCCTGACACAATCACTGAAGACAAAGTGGTTACATAAGCAAAAATGGTGAAAAAAGCTGATGGTGTTTGGATATCAAACTATGGAGTGTCTGGGATCTTAAAGGCTTGAGAATAAGCAAGTGACCATTTAGCTGAGAAGCAACAACGCCCACATGGAAGAAGCATCATGTGTGATCATGGACGGCTAGGATCATGTACTAAGCATCAAAGAACAAAAAAAAAAATCATATCATTGTGAATTGGGGTGGGGGGGAGTACACAGGGGATACCCTAAGTATATCTCTACACAATTGGACGTTCGCTCACAGAGGGTCACAAGGAAGAGATGAGCTAGTCAGGGTGCAGTATAGCACTAATGAAATGTACAACTTTCCTTTAGTTCTTTTTTTTTCCCAATGATTTTATTTGGGGCTCTTACAGCTCTTATAATATACAATACATCACTTGTATCAAGCATATTTGTACATATGCTGCCATATTCACTTCCAAATATTTTCCACTTGAGACCTTGATATAAGCTCCTCTTCCCCCCCCCCCTTTTAATGAATCATGTTATTGGGGGCTCATCCAACTCCCACCATGATCCACGCATACATCAATTGTACGCAGGCCACATTTGCACCCTTGTTGCCATCATCGCTCTCAAAACCCCCTCCACTATCATGACCCCAACGCTACCTCATAATTCTGGCTAGACCAGAGTATGCACATTAGTACAGAGAAGAGCTTGAAACACAGGTAATTCAGCCCAGATAAACTGTTCAGAACCGATAATGAAAGTAGTGATACCAAGAGGGTAAGGGTAAGGTGAGGTGAGAAAGGGGGAACTCACCACAATGATTGACATAGGGAGAGACTACAGAAAAGTGGGTGAAGGGAGATAGCAGTAGATATAAGACATGGAAAATATTTATATATTAATTATCAATGGTTCATGAGGGAGGGAAGGTTGGGGAGGGGGAACACTGAGTTGATACTAAGGACCCAAGTAGAAAGAAAATGTTTTGAAAATGATGTGCTTGACACAATGAATGGTTGTATTACTTGTAATAAGAGCTGTAAGAGCCCCCAATAAATGTTTTTTTTTTAAAGAAGGAAAGCAAAGGTAAAGTGTGACACTTGATTTAGGTATTCTCTTAGCAGCAAGTGGTTAAAGAGCCATAAGCACCTGTCACCAACTTCCTTCGCTATGAATTTCACTCAGCATCAAGCCACTCTAGATTTGAGCAATGCTGTGCATGCTGTGTGCCAGAATTATTGTAGTTTGTATTGTATTACTTAATATGATTTATTAAGTGATTTTGGGGGTGTCTGGGTGTCAAAATTTGTTCCCCTATTAATTAATAGCAATTACTTCTTTGCTTTATGCCACTTTGGATTACTAAACCTATTGGAGGAACATTGTGTTTTGAAAAGAGAAGGAAACCCGTGTTTGTTCTGTTTCAAATTAGGTACAGCTGTTGGACTCCATTTGGATAAATAATTCAAAATTGTGAAATTTGGGTTTAATTTCTTCCTATGCCTTCTGCCATACTTTTTCACCCAGGTGTCACAAATTCGTGGGGTAGGCTCACAAAAGTGACTGGTTCTCACCATGTGGGTGTTCTGCTCACAGTCTCTTTCTCTGAGGGGAGGAAGAGTCATTTCTCTTCTACCCCTTTGTGTGGCTGATCTTGGAAATTCTTACATTAAAAATATATGTCAAGGTCTGAAACTGGCTGTTGCCTCCTTGTTTAAGACCCAATTCTAGCACAGGACTCAGATTTAAAAGACAGTGTCTCTCTCTAGTCTGAATGAGGAGAGATGATGACAAATGACTTTGACTGTGGAAGAAGAAACCAGAAATTCTGTAGACAGGTCCAGACTTGCTAACTTTAAAAGAAGTCAACCCTGCATATCCAATCTAGGCATAATTCATGAAGTGAATAATCCAGTAATATTGAAACCCTTGGCTGGGATGTGAGTCCCTGGACACTGGATACCTATTCATGGGCAGGTAGAAATAAAAATCAGAACAGCAGGCTGGAAAGTCCCAACTTCAGGACCAGCAGAAATAGAGATCTAAGTCAAGCACAGTGATTCTCAAGAACTTAATATCTCCAAGGCAGTGCCTGGAGATATTTTGGTCATCACAATTGGTCATGTAAGCTACTAGCATCTAGTGGATAGCTGTTGGGTGTCTTAGGCTATATTTCTACACAATAAAAAATCAGTAAAACTTGTAAATGCATATACATATATATACTTATGCAAATTTACATCTAGAAAATGGTCTAGACAGTTGTAGAAGTGGGTAAGTCCAATCCTGTGGGAGAGATGTTAGGCTTTAGACTCTCTTGAATCCCATAGCTAAGGGCTCTGATGAATGCAAGATTGACAGGAAGACAACAGGAGGGTGGATTCAGAGATGAATTAACCCAAGGTTGGCAGTTCACATGGCAAGCAACTGATGATTCCAAGGACCAGCAAGCAAAATCGCAGTCCATTGACTCATGTCCAAAAAAATCAAAGGTGGATAAACAGTTGATACAGAATCAATCATGAAAAATACAAACCATGTTTTCCACAACATCCACTTAGATTGGAGGCAGGCCACAATCTGAGGAATCTTCCCTTTAGTTTTCTCATGGATGATTTAGTTTTCTCAAACACATGGATGGGGGTGGGGGAGCAACAAGTGGTCTGGAATCGATGGAAAGATGGGTGTGGGAGGCCTGTTCAGAGTAAGCAAGGACAATGAATCTGTGAGGAAACACTGAAATGCCAATGAAGGTGGAACATGATGGTGGGAAAGGAGGGAGATGGAAGGAAATAGAGGAAGAGCCAGAGGGCAAAGGCACTTGTCTAAACATAGGTATGTCCATACAAAAATACAACTATCTAGTATAAGGTGGGAATAAACTTAAGAACATATCTATAGGCCAAATACTATGGTAGCAAAGTGGACCTTGGGCCCTCACCCTGGTGCTCCCTCAATGCAAGAACACTTTGTTATATGAATCTTGTATTCCTTGAGGCTCACTGGCCCAACATGATCACTGAAGTAAAATGGGTGTACAAGCAAATGTGGTGAAGAAAGCTGATGGTGCTCAGCCATCATAGGATATATCATCTGGGGTCTTAAAAGCCTGAAGATAAACAATAGACCATTTACTTGGGAAGAGACCACACCCACACAGAAGAAACATAACAGCCAGTGTGGCTGTTGAAAGGTGGTGAAAGGTCTTTCACATGCTGGTGAAAGGTCTAGGCAAAACACACATATCACTGTGCCCACTGAGGACATGTGTAACCATGTGGTAGCATGAGCCATAGAAGAAGTTCATTTGCCTGTGCGAGGTGCTGAAGCAATCTGGCATCAGGCATCAAAGAACAAAAACTAAAATCAATGGACCAATTGACTCCTGATATCGCTGAAGACAAATGGATACAGAGGCAAAGAGAGTAGGAGAAACGATGGTGCCCAGCTACCAACTGTTTGAATGTCTGGACTCTCAAAGACTTGGAGATAATCAAGTCACCATTCATCATAGAAACAGCAAAGTCCACATGGAAGAAGCACATCAACATGTGTGATTAAGAGGGGCCTAAGGGAGCAGGTATTGAGCATCAAAGAACAAGAATGGGGACCAAGGTCCACTGGTGGGTAATTGGTCACCCCTTTACAGGGGAGTCATGGGGAGGAGACAGACCAGTCAAGGGGCAGCTGGGCAGTGATGATGCATACAAATTTCCTCTAGTTCCTGAAGCCTTCCTCCCCCCCAACCATCATAGTCCCAAATCTACCCCACAAATTCAGATGGACTGGAGAGGGTTTACTAGGGGAGAGGGGAGCTGGGGATGTGGGAAGACCAAGATGGTTGAGCCCCTTTGGCCCAGTGGTTGGATTGGAGCTGCTGGAGGGGTGGAGAGAGGGTGGGGTGGAGGGAATGCAAGGGTGAATCCCCTCTGACCAAGGATGAGGAATATGAAGAGCCTTGCAGAGGACATTGCAAAGTGAATTGTTGAAAATGCAATGATTTAACACCTTGACATTTGATTTCTCTTTTTACCCATTTTAAATTTGGTCCAGGTTTTTAAATCTTTTCTACTGCCTTTTCTATTGAGGGTTGCCTCTGGTTTATTTTATTTTATTTTTTAAATTTTATTGAGGGCTCTTACAGCTACTACAACATTCAGTACATCATTTGTATCAAGCACATTTGCACACATGTTGCCACATACATTTCCAAACATTTTCCACTTGAGCTCTTGGTACAAGCTCCTCTTTAAAAAAAAACCAAAAAATATCACCTGTCCCCTCCCCCTATTTTTTAATGAGTCATTTTATTGGGGGCCCATACAACTCCCATCACAGTCCCTAACAACATCAGTTTTATGCAGGCCACTTTTACACACCCATTGCCATCATCACACTGCCTCTGCTTTATTTTATTATTGTTGTTAGGTTTTTTTGGTATGTTTTTGCTTTCATCTCTTATTATTGTTTTTGCATGCTTTTTTGTATACAAAGTCTAGTACAGGTACATTGTTAGATAACTGAACTAATAGTTTCTTGGTGGTATGGCAGAGGAAGGTGGGGGAATGGGGAGTTAATAACAACAAGAAAAAGGAAGAAGAAGATGTTCTAAAATTGTCTGTGGTAATGATTATAGCACTCATAACTGTCGAATTGCATGTTATACGGATTATGTGCCAATAAAATCTTTATTTAAAAAAATAAAAAAATAATTTTCAATCTTACTATGAAGATCCCAACATTTCACAGGGAAAATAACAACTGAATTTTATGTAAATGGAAGATAGTTGATCCAGATTTCTATGTAAATATGTTGTGAATTCAAAAAAAATTCAAAACATAAAAAAGAAGAAATGTAGCCAGAATGTTCCTTAGAAGCAAGGGTAGTGGGAATGTTTCATGTGCTATGGATACATTGTCAGGAGAGAACAGTCCCTGTAGAAGGCTATAAGGCTTGGTGAAGTAGGGGCCTAGTAACAAAGGGAGGTCCTTGACAAGGTGGACCACCACAGTGGCTGCACTTATGGGTTCAAACATAAGAACAATAGTGAGCGTGTCACAGGAACAGGCAGCATTCCCCTCTGCTGTCCTTGGGGTCACTACAGGTAGACTGACTTTACGGCACCTGATTACAACAGCAGCAGCAGCAACAACAACAAGAGTTTAACATAATATAAGCACTTCTGCGATGTGATCAGCCAATTAGTTGAAAAAGAATTTCCTTGGAGGTGTTGCCTCTCTCTTCTCCTTCTCCACCCTCAATTATTTCCTGCAGAAGCCTTTGGCTCACTGCCTGTAGGAGGCTTTTGGATTCTCCAGGTCTTACAATCCTTTGAGCCAAGAGAGCCCTCAAGTTTGCCTCTGACCCGCAGAGTTTGGGTTTATCAGCCTCTGCAACCAGATGCACTAGCAGACATCTTTAGGGTTAGGGACTTGCTGGTCTCCACAACTGCTTGCCATTTTCTTGAAGTAAATCTGTGTATGTGTTTGCACAACTGGTTTTGTTCCTGTAGCGAACCCAGAACCCAGAATAAGACAATCATATCTGGGATCTGGAAGTATTTTCATCAATAACCACAAGTCTCCAAGGGGAAAAAATTATTCTCAGGATGGTCAAAGGTGAACGAGGAAGATGCCCTGTGGATGTCTTTTGGAGACACGTGGTTGGGATAAAACCAAGCAAATCTTATTGCCATCAAGTCGATATTGACTCACAGCGACCCAGTAAGACAGTGCAGAACTACCCTGGTGAGTTTCAAGGGTGGACCTCACGGCAGGAGGAGAAAGCCTTGTCTTTCTCTCCTGGGGTCACTGGGGTTTGAAACTGTGGACCTTGCCATTCGCAACCCAACAAGGACACCACCAGGGCTGATCTAAGGGTGGAAAGGGGTACAGATAATGAAGCGGACAGGGACCTTAAAGTGCAGACAGGTAACATGAAAACTCCCTACAAGGCATTTTCTGACGGCCTTTGCTTTCCTTTCAGGCACTTTCCCTATGAACAGGCTATTTTGCTTATTAACGCCTCTATCTGAGCACTTTCCTTTCAGGCACTCTCCCTATGAGCAGGAGAGCCGTGAAGTGCAGTGGTAAGAAGTATGACCTCTCAAGTTCGCTGCCTAGGTGGGCAGCTCTGTATCTTACTGGGAGTTCCTGCATGATACAGATGGGTATGTGATCTGCTAATAGCCAAATAGTTAGCAGCTGAAATCCACATAGAACACCTTAGAATAGACCATCTACTTCCCAAATCATTGCTCAACGAAGAAACAAACCCATTGCCATCAAGTTGATTCTAACTCTGTATCGAGCTTCTGAGAGCAGATAGACTCTTTTTGTCCTGAGAAGTTGCTGGTGGGCTTGAACCACTGAATCTGTGGTTTGTAATCCAACACGTACCCAACAGTTCCACCCGAGCTCTTTCTAAGAAATGCCGTCCACTAAAAACCTAACGGTGCACAGGTGTACTCTAGCACACAAGGAATCAGTATGAGTTTGAATTGGCTCCAGGCTACTGACTTGCTTGGTAGCTCAGGCTTCTCTTCTGTAACTTGGGGTTCACGCCTACGAGCTGCTGCACCAGTGAAAGGTGAAGCTGTCTCCTCCCTTAAAGGTTCACAGTATTAGAAAGTCATATGTCGCCACGTGTCAGAATTGACATGACCCAAAGATAAAACAAAACACAACTTCTGCCATCGAGTCTGTTCTCTATAGAACAGAGTAGAACTGTCCCCTTGAGTTCTGAGACTGTAAATCTGCAGGAGTAGATAGCTTCATCATTCTCCCACGAAGGGACTGGTGCTTTGACCCACTGATCTTGTGGTTAGCACTCCAACTGCGCTGTCAGGACTCCCAGAATCGACATATGTTATTTTCCGTTGTGCGGTTACCAGGTATTATCAAGTCAGTTTCCACTCAGCAGCATGGAGCTCTCTACTTGCTCTTGTGCCGTCCTCACAATTGTCATCTTTGAACCCTTGTTGCAACCATTGATTCCTTTCCCTGCGGTTCGTCCTCTATTTCAATGCCCCCTCCCCTCTACCAAGCATAATGTCCATTTTCAGGGGCTGGTCTCTCCTGACAGCATGTCCAAAGCACATGAGACGATGTTTTGCCACCCTTGCTTCTAAGGTGCATTTGGGTTGTACTTCTTTCAAGAAAGATTTCTGTGTGCTTCTGGTAATTATGGTACTTTTATTATTCTTCTCTAACTCGACAATTCAAATTAATTAATTCTTCTCTGGTGTTCCTGATTCATTGTCCAGCTTCCACCTGTATATGAAGCCATTGAAAATTCCACGGTTTGGGCCAGGTTCATCTTACTCTCAAGATGTCATCCTCTCTCTTGAACATTTAGTTACACTCACTAACTTACTTAAATGAAGAGGAATGTAACTTAAAGATTGGGAGAAGGGATCATGAACATTAAGTGATGATTAAGATAAAATGCATAAATTGCTTAACAGGCTAAAGGTTCTATATGACTCTTGTCTTCCTCAGCTGCTGAAACAGGTAATATTTCAGTTTAGTCTTTCTAAGATTCAGCCTCTCATGTTATCGAAAAGAAGTAAAGAGGGGAAACATAAAGTTCTCTTGTCTGGCATCTTTTTCTCACTGATCCCAGAATTCCTGCAGCTGTGAGAGGGACAATTGGACTGGGCAAAGAGGGAGCTGTGGTCAGCAGGGCCTTGTGAGCAAAGTGGCTCCAGTACAGAGTAAGAACAAATTTTCCCTCCTCAGACCCAACCTAGCCCAGCTGAAACCATTGGCTCAGGCTTCCCAGGTGCAGTATGCATGCTTATATTACCTTTCAGTTCATGCCACCAAAAGATTTTGCTTCCCAGATGATCTGACTGCACATACAAGGATTGAGAATAGAAGGCTATTTGAAGTGTGCTGTTGTAGTATCTTTTGTCAATCAGAATTCATGGGTAGCCTGAACTATAGCCAAAAGTCCTTAAAAATGTGCAAATGGCTTAAAGTTTGTATAATAATGGAAATACTGGAGTCTATGGCTGTTTGGAACTCTCCAGAACTCGGAAGAAAAGCCTGGGGAATGCCTTTTGAAGAAGCTGCCTCTGGAAACCTTCTGGAGCATAGTTCAGAGTCAACTTGATGACAATTATTTTGGGGGAAATGCCTGAATCCACCATAGGTCAGACACCATAAAGATGCAAGCTAGATGCCCAGTCAAGGGACCACCCAGCTCTCCTCATATGATGCTGCGATGTTGAGCACACTTCAGTGGAGCTTTCAGACTAAGATAGACTCTGAAACAACACCCAATAGTCTACCATACTTCCAAAATTCAGCCAATAAAAACACTTAGAATCACAATCACAATCAATCATGGGAATTGGACAAGACCAGGTAGCACTGTGTTCTGTTGAACATGGAGTCACCTCTAGTAAGAGACTGACTCCAGGGTAACCAACAAAAATGACACACAGTATATGGTGACATGCCAAAAAATATACACATGCAGGGACTTGTCCCATTCACAGAATGTTTTTTTTACCCAAACTATGGGAAAGCTGCGAAACCCTATGTCCAAAATATGAACACACACACACACATATGTAAAGATAAAACCAATCACATTGAGATTTATTTTTAAATAGCATGCTAAAAGAAAACATGCAAAAGAGGAAACATTTATATTAAATAGTCTTTAATATGCAGAGAGGTATTCACACATTTTACCAACTTCCCAACTCCAAGCCAGAATGGGAAAACCTTTTTTCCTGCTAGGATTTTTTTCTTGTAAGCTTTTTTGCTATGGTTTGACTTATTTTAAAGGCTTGTAGCACATTTGGTTGGTTGGCCAGGTTGAAGATTGCACATTTTATCATGTAAGAAATTCACATCTGGCTCTAGATTGATGAAAACATATGTATTGCCTTTGATGCCCACACATGAAGACCCAATAGGAGACAAAATAGAACTTCCCTTTGAGTTTCTGAGACTGCAACTCTTTAACAGGAGTAGAAGGCCTCCTCTTTCTCCCAACAAGCAACTGGTGACTTTGAACAGCCGACCTTGTAGTTAGCAGCCCCCAAAAACAGAGCTGTTAAGCTACCAGGGTTCTTGATGAAAACTAGTTGTCTATAAAGTAGATATCAGACAGTAATAAGGCTTAGAGTCAAATAGATTATTTAATTAAGGGAAGTGCATTGAAGTTCTTTCTAAAATGTTATTTCTCTGTGTTTTGATTGAAGGTTTCAAAACAAATTACTCAGTGACTTTGGTTCCAATCTTCTCAGTGCACTAACATCCTCATTCGCTTTCTGGTTGTTCCATTTCCCTTCATCTAGTTTCCTTGTCCTCTTGCCTTCTCATCTGTGTTTTAAAGTAATTTTTGATCTACAGAGATGAATTTTTTAAAGGAAATCAGTACTCATGAGTGATAATCTTTATTTTGTTGGTAACCCATTATTGAGTTAAAATGTAACCCCAGAGGCCAGTTATCATTCAAAATTTAAGGAACATCCCAGGGCAAAAGTCTCAGAAATTCTCCAGTCTTACCGATCTGATAGTTCTTGATTTTTGAAACAATTTTACCTTCTGCTGCACAGGATTTCTATGCCTCCACTCTCATCCCCCATTCTACCAGGATCATCAATGTAACAGGAGTCATTTGCTTTGTCTGTGTAGTTTAGATCTTTATTCCCATTGAACTGAAAGTAACCCTCAGGACACTTACTGACACTGTAGGCTTTGATGACAAGGGGTAGCTGTAAGGTTACTGCATCTCTCATCTCTGTGTTGTTGGCAAAAAGTTTTCAATGGAAGGTTTCTTTAGACCAATAGAGATTTCTGGAGAGTACAAACAGTTTACATTCAACTGGACAGTTGATGGGCTGAATACACCCAGTGGCACCTTGGAAGAGGGGTTGGTCAACCTGCTTCTGTAAAGACTATACCATTGACAGACAGTCCTATGGTGCTCAATTCTGTGTAATTCAGAAGGTTGCCATGAATCAGAATTGACTTCATGACAATTGCTTAGTTTGGTTGGTTGGCTGAGTGGTTTATGGAGATGGGAGGGTGTGGCCCTGGTTTCTTGCTATGATTGACACTGTGTCACTGTGTTGAAGCTGGTGACAGCACTCAATGCCCAGATGGCTTCATTTCCTGGGGTAGTTGAGAGCTATTGAAGTTACAACCTTTTTCATGTGACTCCTGGGTCTGTCTTCTGAACTTGTTTCCCATGCCACGTGGTTTCCAGCCTGGATAGACATCTGCCTATGTGAGTGGCATCACGTTTTTTCCAGCACCTATGACAGTTGACAAATGAGGATTCATTGTGATGCTAGGCTCTGTGCCTGTGAAGCATTACTTCTTTAATTCAAGTCTGTTGTGTTTCAAAATGCCCGCTGTGATCCACTCTGACCTTCAACACCACCCTTTTTCACTTTCTAGTTTTCTCTGGGGGAAATGCCTCTCTGAATACATCTAGAGAAAAACATGGATCCCAAACATCTCCTGTACTCACGTCTGTGACCAGAAGAAGGCCGTGGTCACTTTTTTGGTGACCATTTTCTTATCCTTTTCTAGTCCTAGCTTTGTAGTCAATCTGTTTATACAACTAAGTGCAACAACAACAAATACTATTCTTTTTTATACTCACCAGGTAATTTGAAAATCTGCGATATTAGCTTATGATTTTTACTTTTTGACAGTAGCCATGTGTAAGTGAGCTAATGAATAATGATGATAAAATGCTGTCAATGTTGTCAAATATCAAAGAGTTGGCCCTTGACTCATGGTGACCCCCTGCATTATAGAATGATATGGCATCTGGTCTGAAATCTACGTCATGCTGGGTTGAAGAGCAGACAGTTGGGATTCAGAGAGTTTCACTGACTGATTCTCCAACGTAGGTCACCAGGCCTTTCTTACTATTCTCTCTAATTTGGAAGCTCCACTGAAACTTATTCAGCATCGCAGTAGCAACACATAGCCTTCAGTGGTAAAGGGGGATGGCTATAGATGAAGTGCATTTTCCAGGAATGACAACTGAGCCTTTCCCATATGAAAGAGAATGATTCTCTGATCAATGTCTCACGAAAGAAAAATTTGTTATAGATGTCATCGAATCATGTCTGTGCCATCTTCATAAGCATTGCTATATTTGAGTGTTTTACTGCAGACAGTAAGTCAATCAAGAGTCCCTGGTGACTTTGTGGGTGAAACCTAGGGCTGATCATCACAAGGTTGGCAGTTCAAAACCACCAGGTGTTTCTTGGGAGGAAAATAAGCTTTCTACTCCTCCCTAGAGTTGTAGTCTCAGAAACCCACCAGGGCAGTTGGACCCACTCCTTTGGCCCCATTATGAGACGAGATGAGAGTGAATTGGTATTGCTGTTTGGAGTAAGAGGTCAGTCCATCTCATTGAGAATCTTCCTCATTTTCTATTGTTCTGCTTTTTCCTCCAAAGATTGGTGTCTCCGGGTACATGTCGGATGCATGTGAGACAAAGTCTTGCCATCTTTGATAATAAGGAACATTCTGGCTATAACCCCTCCTAGACAGATTTGTTCTTTCTTCTGAAAGTCCTTGGTCAGCCAAATATCACACACCAACACCACTGTTTAAATGCATCACTTCTTCCTCTGTCTTCCTTATTCATGGTCTAGCTTTTGGATGCATCAAAGGAGATGGATAATACCATGGTTTGGGTGAGGTATAGCTTAGTCTTTCATTGTGACATAATGCATTTTAATATTTCAAATAGGGTTTAAAGTGTTAAACCCTAACCTTAACCCTAGATCTTTTGCAGCAGATTTGCTCAATGCAATATGTGCTGTCTTCAGAGCCTATTTCATGTGCATCGATTATGGATAAAAGTAAGATCCCTGATAACTTCAGTAATTTTTTTCTCTTTCTCATAATGTTGCTTATTGGTCCCCTTGTAAAGATTTTTGTTTTCTTTATGTTGAGGCATGATCCATACAGAAGACTCTAATCTCTGATCTTCATCAGTAAGTGCTTCAAGCCCTCTTGTCTTGCAGCACGTAAGGCTATCTTTTGCACATCGCAGGTTGTAAGGAGAGCAGTGCATGTGAAAAGCATGAGAATGATTTGAGCAGGCGCATGGATGCCATGCAGGGTTGTGTAATTTGTGTGTGCACATTATTTCCTGAAAGGGTAGGTGGTTGGAGTCAAGTGCTAGTTCATAGAAAATGCTGATCTTTTTTTACCTTCACCCTCTGAGGGGGAAGAGTTCATCAGTCACTTTGACAAAAGGAACAAATTTTACTAGAACTCCTTTTGGGCCATGCACAGTGTTTTGACATGCAGTTGAATGGATGAATGTTTCTGACCGGATTCTCTATAATATATATATACTACGTGTACTCTTTCAACATATCCTTGCTTGACTGTTATATACTGTGAAGAAATGAATAATTTAAGATAAGGGTAAGTGGCATCTTTTAACAAAAAAAAATTGTGACTGCTGTTGAGTAGATGTCAATATAGGGTGATCCCATACACACTGATGAAATGCTGCCTGTTCCGGTGCCATCCCCATGAGGCAGTGGTGAAGTGGATTGCTGAGATCTACAGGGTCTTCTTTGTATGATTATTTTAAAAAGTACATTGCCAGGCCTTTCTTCCTAGTATCTCAGTCTGGAGGTTCTACTTGAACTTGTTCAGCCTCACAGCAACACATTCCCAGGAGGTTCATTGGCTGAGAATCCCTGGATGTCCTTCATAAAAGGTGAGATTTTTACCACTGAACAACTGACATCTTTCAAGCAGAATTTTAGCTCTAGCTAAACCATAATTTTGAGGAAGATACAGGACAGCTGTCCATACTTGTGGTAAGTTTGAGCTTCCTTAATAGATCTTGAACCTCCTAACCTAACCTTAGAAAGCTCTGAGCTTAAAATCTCTGCCTCTTGGTTGCATAAGTAATTACTTACCAATCTATTTCACTGAATTGAGGATGTATTCAACTGTAACAGGAGGCTTCCTGCCAAGGAATTCAATTGCCTCATTGCCACTTGTTGCTATTTATGTGTGAAAGTGACAGAAATTTACCCTGCCATCCAGGATTTTAAACAAAAACAAATACATTTCATGAAAAAGCCTCATTTTCTGTCGGGTTTCCCTTTGGGAGCAAAACAGCGCTTTTCTTAAGTGGGATGAATTTTGCACTTCATTAAACATCTTAATCTTGTCATCACATTAGCCTTTAATGTAACAAAATACTCTTAGATCATTTAGATTAATGATTAAAATAAAATCATGGGCATAAATCTAAAGAGGGTTGTGAAAATGAGCAGATGCTAAAGTCTGATTTCTGAAACTTCTGAAGGTTCATCTCTATCGATGGATAGTCTACATTGGTGGAGGGGGTAGTTTCTAATTATTCAAAGCAAACTTTTGGTGTGTTTGTTTCCTGGAGGCTTGGCAAACTTCTAGTCAAGGAGTTGAACAGGACTCTGGCAAGTGTCTTGCTCCCTGGTCTATGGATACCTGACTTCCAAATCCTTTTGGTACAATTAAGTCTTGAGGTTTTTGATAAGAATCCTAAGATGGGTGGAATGGAATTCTCCAAGGGACCCCGAATGAATATAGTCACAACAATGCATTCAAATCAAAGAGCTGTCATGAGGTTGAAGGGCAGGGTTCCATTCTTATACACCATATATATACATATATATGGTAGCCCTAAGTTAGGGCCAAGATGACCACAACCAGCAGCTAACCCAAAGGACAACATTAAGAATCCCCTGTAGCACAAGTGCTGGTGTTGTGACTTTAGGTGAGAATGACTAAGGCTCTTCCAAATGACTAAAGACTCCACACTTCACTGCCCCGATAGCTATTTAGGCAGTAGACAAATGTTCCATTGACTGATATGCACCAGCAGAGGTAATAGATGGAGGCTTTCAACTTGTCCGAGGAAAACAGTGACACAAAGCAACTTCTCCTTGTGTGTTGATCAATGAGTTTCAAGATATTCTTAAGCTATTAGGACAAACCCAACCATTAGATAAGAAAAAGTAGACTAGGAGAAGTTCGATATTTGTTGTTTACTCTTCCCAGGTCCTTTCTGCACTCTTGCTCCCCAACTGCCTTCATTTTTGGAAGGGTGAAATCTATCTCACATGTGACTCAGAAGCAAGAAACGTACACTCCACTTGAACAGAATTCACTCTCCTAGCACAACTCAATGACTCGTGATTCGATGGTAAAATTCTTGCCTTCTCTGTGGGAGAACAGGGATTGAATCTCCTTCTGCACACCACTGCACAGTCCCCACCTGTCTATCAGTGGCGTTTTGATACTGAATAGCTTAGAGTGGAGCTTCCAGCCTAAAACAGAGTAGGAGGAAAGACCCGACGATGATCGATGTCTAAAAGTCAGTCTATAAAAACCGTGTGCATCACACAGGCTCAGCCTGCAACAAATCACAGGTCTGGTTCAGGGACAAAGATTGCTTTGTTCCATGGTGTGTCAGGTCACCATGAGTCAAAGGCTGACTCGTTAGTAGCTAACGGCAAGAAGAGTACCAGTGCCCGACGCGCTGTCAAGTCAGGTCTGACTCAAAGCAAACCTTTCGACCTTCTCCAGTTCTACTCTCCGCCCATGTTCCCTGAGAATATCTCAGAGGCCCAGAATCCCAGAAGGTCCAACTTCTGAACTTATGTAAACTCATGTGTGTGAGGAGAGAGGACAGGGTGAGCAAAAGAGAGAAGTCACAGTGAGGCAAGAATCTGAAAACATGTTTGTTTCTATCAGAATAATACATAATTTTAAAGCAAGTATTATGAGTAGAATTTTAGACACTCAAAATCACTGCCATTGAATCAATTTTGAATTATGGAAATCCTAATTAGTAGGAAAGAACTTCAAATTATAGTTTCTCAAGACTGTAACTCTTGATGGAAGTAGAAACTTCATCTTTCTCCTGTGGACCTGGCTTTTGGTTTCAAACTACTGACCTTGTGGTTAGTAACCCAATGCCTAACCACCAGGCCATCAAGGCTCCTTTTAAAAGTAGAATACTTAATGCAAACAATACATATCAATTGCATGGGGTTACTCCTCTGTCACCTGGCTGGATAATATTGAAAAGGAATTCATTGTGGGTAAAAAAATTATGTAATGATGAACCCCAGCACTGAGAAGGCAGCTTTTTTAACTCCAGGGAGATTCAGAGCAAACAGTCATCATTGTTATTAACTTCTGGTGACCCAGGCAAAACAGCACAAACCATTGGCTGGTCCTGTGCCATCCTCATAACCAACTTTGTATCAGACCATTGTTGTAGGCTGCTTTTCAGAAGCATATCACCAGGGCTTTCTTCCTAGTTCACCCCAGTCTGGAAGCTCTACAGAAACGTATCCAGCATCTTCACAACCCACAGGCATCTGCCAGCACACAGGAGATGGCTGAATTGCCTGGAAATCAAACCCAGGTCTCCTTGGTGGAAGAAGCGAATTCCCCCATGGAACCAACACTCTTCCTTACAGTGATCTAGGGATTGAACCTGCGTGGTTGTCCCCCTTAGTAGTGGGAGTGATTAAGCCAGGAGTAGAGTGGGCAGTAACTGAAGCGAGAACCCCAAATGGGATCTTGGTGTCCAACAGACACCAGCCATTGCCAATATTAAGACTGACCTTAATAGTTGATACACATTCAGATCCCTCAATAAACCTTCTAGGATCCAAGGGCATACTGATTTGAGTGATTGGAACTATCTTATTATACTTGAAATTTATGCTGAAACTCAATGTGCTGAGGCCCTTGCTAAAATGGGAGGGTAAAAAAATGGAAGCAGATGGTGGTCTGGGTCTTAAAGAAGAATGAACTCAATGATGAAAACAGGCTGTTGGAGAAATAGCCCCTTTCAGCCCCGTCAGTCACAAGCCTTTGCCAAATGTTGACATTGCGCATGATATTAATATACTATAAAGGATCCGTGTAAAGCTGGAAAAGCACAAACACACCATGCAAAACCCAAGTCATGCTCATGGCCCTCATGGATCAGAAGCAAAAATTCACAGCTAGCTCTGGGGATTCGTTTGCAGTGGCTGGGTCTGGAGACGCGCGATAGTCATCATCTAAAGATGCTGCCACATCTGGCTTCTCCTAAATAAAATGAAGCATTTCACATGAGAGGTCTCACTGAGGTTTTAGTTCACTCCATTGTCAAGAGTTCTTGTCTGCTATTTCCCTTATAAAGTGCCCCCCACCCCCTTTTCTTTTTCATTTCTCTTTGGCAGGGAGTGGCTTCTCACTCAATTAGAATAAAGGCTCATTTCTTCTGTTCCTTTCTGATCCCCCAAGTTTGGATGAGTTGGTTCAGCCAGAGAATCAGCTTTGAAGTGAAGAGGAAACTGGCTGCTATCAGCCAAAGTATGAAATACAATCAGAAAGAGGCCCTAATGCATTATGGAATACAAGGCAGTATCTGGCTGAAGGTGATGCTAATTTCTACTCTTGCCTATGAAACCAGACACTGGGATGACCTGGTCTGGATTCAACTGTGTCCTGAGAACTCTGAATTGCCACATGGCCATGTTCGAAAGCTGGTGTGCCTGGTGGACCAGGGGAGAGGCATGTGCTGGGTGGAAGGCTGCTTCCTTAATTTTCTTTGGCATGGCTCACGGAAAAGTCAGAGAAAATGAATTTCAAATGATGGGTCAAAATGTAAGATCTGAAACACATTGACTCCATCCCGGAGGTCTCGGTGCGTCCATGGAAATCATTTCAGTTGCTTTAATTTGGTTTCCATTTGCAGGTATGTTGTCCATAGAGTTCTGTTCAAGAGAATGTTTTTAGTTCAGCCCTTTACCATGCCCTGGATCTTTCAAATACTATAAAGTCATTGGGGGGGGGGGGGAAGAGGAGGGAGAAGAGGGAGGAGTTCAAATTGGCTGTAAACAATTACACAGATTTCCTGTTTTCTTTCCCTCTCTTTTCTATTTTGCCTTTTAAAATTGTCCCATTAGCCTGAAGCGTATTTTCCTTCAAAAATGTGTGGCAGACGGAAGAGCCATATTAAAATAGCAGCTGGGACCAGAGGACTGCTCTGACCACCTTTTCCCTCTCTCTGTAGCTTTTGGTCTACATTGTAAAAGGCACCTTATCCGCTTGCTATGACTGCATAGGCAATGTTTGTGTGCTAAATGAAAATGTGGAAATGATGTATATTGTTTGGTGATAAAGGTCTGAAAAAAATTGGACACATGCATGGCTGCTTTTATGGTGCTTTCTAAACATACTCAGAACTTACAGGAAAGGGAGACAAAAGAAACAAGTCCTTGTTAGTGGAAGGAGTATTTTCCCTGAAACCCCTTTTGGTTACTTAGTTATGGAAGGTAAGGTAAGAAGTTAAGGAGGGTCACACATGCCGTACTTGGGCACAAAGGCAGGATCACAGGAAGACTGCTGGAGTTCTGGGAAGGGTCCTCATCTCAGGCTCTGTGGTGCTGGGAGGTGTTGCACTGAGTAACAAACCCCAGCATTCATCCTAGGGGTGGTGGGCCCTGCCTTTGAAAGGTGGCTGATCCTCATCCTCCATGAGATCTGCAGCCCATGGTCCATCACTACTGCCAAGACAAGATCTGTCTGTTCCTTCCTTTCTTTTTTATTTGTAAAATGATCTTTATTTTAAAAGCAAAATGCAATAAGCAGAAAAGTCTGTATGCTAACATTGTATATTGGGTAAATGGCAGGTAGAAGACTAGATGGCATGTACATGTACACATTTGCTTGAAAAAGTAGAAAATCCATAAAGGATTTAACAGAAATGGTGACTTTGCTTATCTGTGAAGAGGGGAGCTTCAAAGCTGAGAGAAGGTAATCTTTCGTACCTTTCATATTTTGAGTATACCATCTATCTGGATTTTTTTAAATATAGATTTTATTGGGGGCTCTTACAGGTCTTATAATATTCAATACATTGTTCGTATTAAGCATACTTGTACACATGTTGCCACATTCATCTACATTTTCTACTTGAACCCCCCCAGCATAAGCTCCTCTTTCCCTCTTTCCTTTAGTTCTTTATTTTTTTAAATTCCAACTCCTCATACTTCCCCTTTCCCCTCTCCTCCCCCATGAACTCCCAATAATTTACAAATTGTTATTACCTCTTCATATTGTACACTGTCCAATATGTCACTTCGCTCACGTCACTTCGCTCACCTCCCCACTCCCTGTTGTCCACACCCCAGAGAGGGAGG
Organism: Nesogale talazaci; assembly: GCA_004026705.1. Lineage (NCBI taxonomy): Eukaryota > Metazoa > Chordata > Mammalia > Afrosoricida > Tenrecidae > Nesogale > Nesogale talazaci. The sequence goes on from PVJH01003274.1 coordinate 129,234, forward strand.
TCACATGTAGATCCCAGAAATTTTTTCTCCCTTTCTACTCCACCCTCCCTGTGTCACCACTCCCCACTAGTCTCAAGGGATTATCTAGCCTAAATTTCCATGCTTCCAACTTCAATGTACATCCCCCGGTCTAGCCAAATCTGTCTGGCAGAATTGGGATAATGATAGTTGGTGGGAGGAAGCATTTGAGAACCAGAGGAAAGTTGCACATTTCATTGCCACTACACTGTACCTAGACTGGCTAATCTACTCAATGCAACCCCTCTGTAAGAGGATGTTGCTTCACTTATTGATGGCCTTTGGATCCCCAATCTGAACTCCCCCTTATTTATAATGATACAATTTTTAGGTCTTTGATCCTTGACACCTTTGACACCTCATGGTCACACAGGCTGTTGTGTATCTTCCATGTGGGCTTGCTTGTCTGTTCCTAAGACCTCCTGGATTCACTCCATCTTGCCCCTGAACATGGACGGTCCAGTGGGCATGTACAAGGCAAGCACAGGAAGGACCCTGAGAGCAAGTACTGCCTGCTGTAAAGGGCTGTCAGCAGGGTTTGTTCCCCAGTAGCTCAAGGTGAAGGCATACCTTCCCAATGTGAAGATTTACTTGGCTGAATAGATTGTTCCCAGATTTGAGACCGTGCAGACATTATCCTGGGGAGAGGTAGAAGACCAGTGCTTTCTGTCAGTTTGTCAGACTGTGGTGACTTGTGGGTTGCTGTGATGCTGAAAGCTATATTACTGGTATTTCAAATACCAGCAGCGTCACCCATGGTGAACAGCTTTTAGCAAAGTTTTTAGACTAAGAACAAAATAGTCAGCATGTCCACTTCAGAGGAAGTAGCCACAGAAAACAGACAGATAGCACCAGATCACCATCAAATAAGGAAAACCATCTGATCACAACAGAACATGGTCAGAAATAGTACAAGAATATGAGATCCTCAGTTCAGAAAACGCTGAAAATATGAATGGAAGAAGAACTGTCTTTGTGAAGTAGAGTCGACCCTGATGACATGGAGTAAAGTCTATGGGAGCATCACTTTTCTGAAATTCACTAAATGATAAGGCAGGACTCAAAATAGGAAGAAACAACTGCAAACATCAATAAATTGAAGCGTGGAAAATATGAACTATGAATCTAGGAAAATTTGAAGTTGTATAAAATGAAGTAGAATGTGTATGGACATTTATTCTAGGCTTTAGTGGGCTAACATGAGCCGGTATTGGCCATTTCGAGTCAGAAAATCATATGGTTTATTATTCCAGGAATGACAGGTTGAAGAGAAATGATGTCACATTGACCATGAAAAAGGGCATTCCAAGATCTATCTTGAAGTACCAGGCTAACAGGCTATGATCTATCTGGACACAAGGAAACCCAGTCAAGACAAATATTAAATTTATGCAACAACCACTAAAATTAGTGCTGAAGAAATTGAAGACTTCTAGAACCTCCTTTGAGTTGAAAATGGCATAACATGCCATCAAGATTCAATGATAAATATTGGCAAATGGGAGTTGTAAAAAATGGAAAGGAGAAGCCATAGCAGTTGAGGGATCAAAAGGAACTTGGTGAGCTGCACCTCGGTGGTTGTGTGCGGGAGAGACCAGTCCCTGGAAAAGGACTTCATTCCTGGGGAAGCAGAGAGGGAGCAACCAAGAGGAAAGCCCTTGACAAGATAGGCTGACACAGCGGCTGCAGCAACGGAATCAGGAAAAGAAGCCATTGCAAGGACAGCACAGGACGCGGGAGTGTTTCCTTCTGCTGTGCAGGGGGTTGCTATGGGTCTGAATGACAGCTGACCACAACAACAGAGATCAATGAAAGCCGGTGTCTTACTGGGGGTTAGCAAAGAAGTTAAGCATCGCCTAAGAGAGGTCTGGCTTCTGCTTTTGTTGTTGTTCTTGTTCAGTTCCGATGTATAACGGAATGAAAACCTGCCTCGTCCTTCACCGTCCTGACAACTGTTCCCTTGCTTGAGCACATCATTGCGCTACTACGACTATGTGTCACTCGCTCTCCTCGAAGGTTTTCCTCCTTTCACTGCCCTTTTACATCATCAAACATGGTTTTCTTCTCCAGGAGCTGACTTGTCTCCCCTGACGTGTCCTAAATATGCAAGACAGGGTCTCCCCATCCTCGCCTCTCTGAAGCACCTCTGGCTGTCCTTCTTCCAAAGCACATCGGTTTGTCCGTTTAGCAGTCCATGGTACTTTCTCTAGCCCATTTCAAATACGTCAATTCTTCTTTCATCTTCTCTCTTCAATGTCCAACTTTCACAAGCATATGAAACAATGGAAAAATACCGTGGATTGTGTCAGATGCACCTTAGTCCTTACAGCAACATCCTTGCTTATCAATACCCTAAAGAGTTTTTTGTGCAGCAGGTTTACTTAACGGACTGTGCCTTTCGATCCCTTGAGAACTCCTTCTGTGAGCACTGCTTGAGGAGCTAAGCAAGACAAAAGCCTGGATGTCAATCACGTCTCCATGTAGTATCATGTTACCTTTTACTCTAGTTGTGAGAACTTTAGTCATCTGGCCATTGCATTGTACTCCTCACTGAAGGCTGCAATGCTTGACCTGCATAAAGTGCCTCAAGTCCTCCTGGCTTTCTGCAAACAAGGTTGTGTCCTCTGCATATTGCAGGTTAGTAATACGTTTCCCCCAATCCTAAATCCATATTCTTCTTCATCTAAGTCAGCTTCTAGTTGAGAGTGAGAAAGTATGGTGAGAGGGTACACTCCTGTTGTTCACCTTTTCTGATTCCAACCCATGTTGTATTCCCTCGTTTCATGTACACGCCCGCCCCCTCCTTATCCATGCACATGTTCTGCAGGAGCACAATGAAATGTCCTGGAATTTCCATCCTTCTCAAAGTTCTCCATAGTTTGTTATGATTCACACAGTCGCGATGCATTTAGCATCTGGGAAATGATTGTCAAGGCCTTAGAATGCCAAGCCCAATAGAAGTATGTTGTTTGCCTGGGATTGTTAGGCTTGCCAGATAGCAGGGCTGTGATTTGGAACGAAAGGTATTGAGCGATGCCAACGTGCTTAGGGTGAGGGCTTTGCTGAAAGATAGAGCCAAGAAGTGAGGCCCTGAGTCTCAATTCTCTTCTCTGTGAAAAGTGGGGTGAGGGGGATGAATGAAGACTTCTTCCTTAGAGTGAAAATGAGGCAAGCACATGTAAGCTTATGGCACATTGCTGGACACGGTGTGGGGTGGGCAAGGGGGATCAGAGCTCATTGTCTCAAAGTGGGGAATTTTCTAAAGCATTTCACTTGGGTACAATCAGAGGTGTGTAGCCACTCCTTCTCACCTGTTCTTTCCCGTCCTGCTTCTCCCAGGTGTCGGGGGATCACGGAGGCGCACAAACCAAGAGAGCATTGTTTTCTACAGAGTGCTCATCCATCAACTCCCTTCACCCCGCCAGCAGGCCAGGACAATTCCTCTCTCCGCCTTGCCTTTCTCTGTCTTGACTCCAGGCTTATCTGAGAGCCTTTTGTTCAGGCTCATAATTATTCAGTGACTCAGTAGTCCACAAGCATCACCCCGGGGGAGTCAGACAAGACCAGCAAGCTTCTTGGACCACCTGTCCCAAGTCATTTCCTGTGTGGGCGGCCACTTCACAGGGCTCAGAGGATGCGTTCGGGTAGAATTTTCTCTAACCCCGGTGCTCGGCACTGTTGAGACTAGATAGAATCTGACTTCATCGTCCCCCCAGCCAGACGCATTGCATTATCATTCTTTGCATATATATTAAAAGCTCTCACCCCTTTCTAAACACATGTTCTCTAAAGGGACACAGTAGACACTTATGAGGTGACATTGCTGTAAAAGAGGGAGCACACTGATGTTTTCCTATTAGTCAGCTCTGTCTGCAAACCCAGAATGCATGTGGAAGGGACCAGAGTGGCTATTAACATGGCTCTGTTTGTTCCTGTGGGTACTGTCGGCAGGTGGAGGGTCTAAGAATAGCAACATTAAATCTTACACCATACACTGCACTAAATGGCAGTTTGGGGAACAGCCCAAATTAATAGAACATTCTCTTCACAGTGCACCCAAATTGGTCGTTCACGGTAGAAGTTGGGAGTGGGGCACAAAACCAACAAAACCAAACCAAAGAACTCACACAGTTATTGATGCTGTGTAGACAAAACATGGGCTGGCTGACTGGTTATTTCCACTCCATAGTACGCCATTACTGGCATTTCCACTCTGAGCCTAACAGTCACATTTTCCCAAGGATGTAACGGCCTGCCAGGACTGAGATGTGTCCTTAGCCTCCCAGACCTTCATCTTCTATCTCTTTTTCACCTTGTAGATGTCATGGCCTCAGATGGTGAAGCAACTTTTAAAACAAACTTTCTTTCTATCTTTTCTCTCACCCTTCTTACTGTAAAAGCAATGTATGCCGATGGTGGAAAAAGGGGATTGTTATTTTGAAAACGTTGCCCTGTGCATTAAGTGAACGTTTACAGAGCAGATCGTCGGTTTGGCACTCAATAAATAATACACATCTTTTTCAACTCATGCATGGACATCCCCTCAATGTCCTTTCACTTATTCCCATGTTTCCAGTCTCCAGTCTTTCTTCTTTCCTAATCCTCTGAACCTTCCTCTGGGATAGATACTGCCCATTTGATCTGAAATGGTTGATTCTTGTAACCTAGGGGTGCATTCAGTTCTAGACCTGAAGGGTGATGAAGGACTCTGTTTTGGAGGTCCCTCCTGTCTGTATCTGACCAGTCCAAGAGGGAATTTTTACATGTCAATATGTAACATGAAGCCCCTGGGTACAAATGAAGGACCTTCGTAGTGGCTTATATGTGGGACTGCTAACCGTTCGATCAGCAGTTTGAACCCATTAGCTGCTTCCTTGGAGAAAGATGAGTACTTTTGCTCTGATAAGGATTTATAGATTCTGGGCTCAGCCCTGGTGGCGTAGTGGTTGAGTGTGGCACTGTGGTCCACTGGCTTGGCAGTTCAAATTCAGCAGCAGCAAGACTGGGTAGCTCCCATGACCACAGTGATGCGTGTCCCCCCCCCCCCACCCAAACAAAACAAAACAAAACAAACTCCATCGTCTTCATGGGCTGAGCCCTGATGGCATAGTGGTTGAGTGCGGGACTGCGGCCCATTGGCTTGGTGGTTCAAATCCAGCAGCAGCTCCCTGGGAGCAAGGCTGGGTAGCTCCCACGACCACCAGAGGGCAGTGATGCCCCCCCCCCAAATAAAAAACATCGCCCTCCAATGAAATGATCAAAGAAAAATAAAATAGACATGAAGATTTATAGATTCGGAAATCTAAAGGGGCAGTTTTACTCTGTCCTAAACAGTCTCTAGATATCAGCCTCAACTCTCTGGTAGTAGGTTTGGGTGGGAGAAATTGGTTAACCCGTTGGAGGTTGGAGGTCTGAGGGTGGCCAGAAGCGTCTCCATAGAAAGGCCTGGACATCTACTTCCCAATCATCTGTCACAGGAACCCTGTGGAGCAGAGCTGATGGGCTTGACAGGAACCAAGTCGACCTGAGGGCCGTGGCCTTGGTATGGTGACGGGAACAACGCCTCCTGGGCTTGCAGTGTGAGCTGTCATCATCATGGGTTTTATTAACCAGACCTTCCTGTTGGATATTGTGGGGATACTTATTTCATTTTGTACATATTATATGATGATAGAAGTAACAGGATCTCAGTGAAGGATACGTTTAACTACAGTGCCTATTTCTGATAACACAATTAAATTATCTTAAGACTTTTTCAAATATTCACTGTTTTTATCCATTAGCTAAAATGGTCATTTGAGCTAGGGAAGCAGATTGCTTTATCATCTAAATAAAACTTTAACTAGGAGGCAGGGGCATCACTACGGAAGAAGTAGTGACCTCAGGTTACGGTATGCTCCTGGGAAAACCACAATGGTTCACACTTTGCATGGAAAACAAAACATACTTTTTTTTTAAAAGAAGAGGAAATTCATGGTGATTTAGATGAATGTTATGGTGCAGATAGCAGTATACATTCAATAATCTATGCCCATTTCAACTCATCTGTGGCCCCCATTTATCCCTATGTTTCCTGCTTCTATTCCGCCTTCTCTTCCAACCTTCTTCATTTTGTCCTTGGGTCAATGTTGCCCTTTTGAGCTTCAATGGCTTTAACCTTGGAAGAGATACATTCTGGACCTATATGGTGACTGAAGATCACATCCTCGGAGGCTCTATCTAATCAGAAAGCCTAGCTTTTTGGATGACTTTTTTGTGTCATATTTTCATCCCAATGTGGTCCTTTTTCAGAGCACTGGTAGCTTGGCCCCATCTAACCCTTCTGGTCTCAGAGGAACATCTTGTTTGTATGGCTTATTAACCCATGTTTTGTTTTGTTTTGTTTTTTTTATAATTGGCTCCATGTATCTTCTGCTTTTTGTTATTCTCTTTTTCTCCAGACTTGGAGAGGTATAACCAGTAGTAAACCTCAAAGTAGAAGCTGTAGAATATTGTCTTTGTAGACGACAACATGGTTCTTGAACTTAGTGTTCCCAGAGACTATGGACCTGAACCACCAGCCCCAGAAAAACAAGGAATTCTGATTCTTCAAGTCATGTGGAATTGTTTATTTCGATTGTTTTAGGGTGGATTCTCCAAAGGTTCAAAATCAGTAACGCATATATACAAGTCGGTTTTAAAAGGTTTGTGGATGAATTCTATTCCTTATCCTTGAATTTCATTTTCCACAAACTTCTTGAAGTTCCCCTGCACATAAATATGTGTTTATATGTTCTTTTCACACACACAAACTTCCACCTATGAAATAAACCCACGGCCCTTGAGTATAACAGTTTCTGAGGGTTTTCTAGGTTACTCAGACAGGAAAACCTTTATGGCCCAGACAGCGTCATCTCTATCCCTTGGAGTTGCTGGTGTATTTGATCCATCAACATGGCAGCTAGCTGCCCATCCCTTCAACTACTAAATCAGTAGGGTGTTCCTATAGAAAGATCTATTTCAGGGAAATGATTTGATCACTTTGTATCCATTTGCTTAAAAAACAAAAATGAAAAAGCTGGACCAGACAGAGTACTAGACACAGAAGGCAGCGCACATGTGGTGTCCACCTCCTGATGCTTCCAGCCTCGTCTGGGGCCCAGGCACTGAGCAAACACTCACACAGAGACACGGGAGAGATTAAATGCTATTAGCAGTTCAGTTGTGAAGGCAACCTTCTGGGGTGCAGGGCAGCCACCTTCCGGGGTGCCTGGAGGTGGTCTCTAGGAGGGCCGCAGGGGTTATGTGTTGGCTGCTCGCATCCTGGTTGGCAGTTGGAAACCACCAGCTATTCTGAGGAAGAAGGGTTGCGCTTTCTACTCCTATAACCTGCCCCAGCCTGGGAAACCCACGGAGGGCTCGCTATGAGTAGGGTGAGCCTGATGGCAGCAAGAGGGAGTTTGTCCCTTGTTCCCACCGAGTGACTGCCCTGCAGATGCAACATGGAAACCGATGGTTGGGAGAAAGGCTGGAAATAGAGGCTGAAGATCAAGACAACTTCCTTGTTGATGGCTGTTTCTGGACATTTGTTGTACAAACATCTTTGACACCTCTACAGAGCTTTAGAATCTTATGCAAACAGTACTTTGTTCTTGCCTTCACCTGAGGGCCTCATCTGTCTATAGAGATCACTATGCCAGTTCTTTGCAGAACGCCTGTCAAAGGAAGGCAAGGAAAGCCGAGTGGCCCCAGTTCACAGGTGGGGAGACTTGGGAGAGAGGGGTAGCTCAGAGAGCGGTGCTGACTGCTGGGTGCTGGGTGTGGAGCTAGGGTGCATGGTGCTGCCTCTGGTTTTCCCATTCATGAAGTTTGTGACTTTGGGGACACCCCTCTCCCCCCTTTTTGAGGTAGGGATGGGGAGTTATTTTTCTGCTTAATCTGGATATTTGCAATATCATTTTAGGCCTGTATTGGTCAAATCTTTAATTGACTCATCTCTAATGTAATGACTGCAACTGCTTCTCTTTGGTGAGGTGTGTGATGATAGCCGGTATTGAAGATTTCTGGATCATATATGACACACCTAGAGGATGGACCTGCATCAGAATTGACTTGATGCCAGTGAGTTTAGATTGGAGGAGACATGGTTGATAGGCAGGAGCCCCCTGTCCCCCCAATCCCACCTACCCCCACACAGTTACATACTTTAGAGACTTGGAGTGAATGTGAGAGATCATCACATAGCTTTGTGGGTTCATGGAATCAGGCCAGAAAACTGAATATGTGGTCAGAATGTTAATACCTAGAATAAAATTTGGGATTTCACGGACAATTCTCAGAACAGTATTTCTGCAATATCATCATCCAGAAAGATTATTAGAATAACTGAATGTTAGACGTGGAAGGAGAAATCCTGGCGTGGTGTAAAGGTGGAATCTGCCTTGCTGCTCACTGAAATCTTGCTGGTTCAAAACCACTGAGGACACCACAAAGCAACCTACAATCAGAGGGGACTTGGCAAATAAATGAAGGCGGCAGGGGAAGACACTGGAAGGTTTGCAAGAGCTAAAGGCAGCAGGCAAAAATCTGTTCTATGCACAATAGTGCTCTAGCAAGGATCCATGGGTTGACACTTGGGTAGACACACAGACTGAGTGGGTGGGGTTGGGGGGGAAGAGTCTACCCATGGATAAGTACACATTAGAGGAGCTCTGGCTGGGTTCAATGTTGTGAATCAGGCAGCTGAATGAAAAGAATCAGGGATCCGTTAGCAAAAACCAAGTGAGTTTTCCACCATATGCACTTCTATTTTAGAAGGTAACACCACTGAGGAAAATCACTTTAAGTTGACTGACTACATGTGACATCTCATAAGTAGTGTTTACCTTGTGTTCAGTTTCCTCATAGTCTTTATTCTGGCCTAGCCACGATGACACCCAATCTTAACTATCACACCATTGCAAGTATTGCTATTTGAAAGCCTGTGCTTGATGGCCTCCTGTGTGTGGGACCCAGTCAGGGATCTATTTATGGCAAAGATAAGTGTCCATATACAAATGTCTTCCTTCAAACACACATATGTATTTATTTATGATTGGCACCCACTATCCCTCCCATACCCAGTCTACCTGCATGTCTACTGTCAAGCATCTACTTGCAGATATCACCCTCCTGCAGGATTGGGTCCATAACACTATTTACCTCTGTTTCTGTTAACGTTGGCACTTCTTCCAGTGCCTTCGCCTGGCTCCATTCTGCATGATGTATATGAAAAAATATAAGCATCTTTCTGATGGGATATGTATAGGTCCTTGTACCAGGGGCCTGGAAGCATCAACATTCTGGGATTATTTCAAGAATGGAGATAATATGAAGCTGGTTCCAGTTCTTACAAGATCATTCTCCTTTCCATCCAGTGTTTGTCTGAATAGTGCCTACCCGCAAATCATGGGAGGTTTACCCAGGGGATTTTTTTTACCTCTTTTATCAACTTTGTGAAACTGACAAAACATCTCTGAATATCTTTTCAAGCACATAACTACTTCTTCCAGAATTGGCATCCATCTCCAGGATGAAAATGACACCAAATGATGAGAACTGCACTCTGAATTTCTGCTCTCTCCCATTTCTTAGCCCCTTGATTCTTCAAGGTAGCGATATTCTCCAGGACCTTAAATTACACAACATGATTTTGCTTTAAATTTATCCAATCTTCTAGTTGCCACATAGATAGTGCAAATCAACTGGTCTACAAATTCAGGAAGTGAAAGTCTGAATTCCATTTTTTCAAAACTCTGGAGGGTTTTCTAACGATAAAAAGAGATCCAGAAATGAGATGTAAGAGTTTGCCATTGGTTTAAACTTAATAATGTATTGCCAATGGCTTTGTTTTATGGAACAGCTTGTAGAACAAATGGTCTGTGGCCTCTCTGCTTCCAAAAGGTTTAGCTCTCACAAGGTCGTTCCTAAGAACTTTTGCTTTTAAGTTCAAAGTGGAGCTAAACAAGGAGCCATTGTATTCGTGCTTATGCGAAGCTACCTTAGAAGAGGAGAGCTGTGTTTGATGGTTTTGCCGTGACTCATCCCATTCCATATAACATTTGTCATTCTCTCACCACTTAAATTCATATGCAAGAAAAACCATCTTTGCTTTTATTTCCACTGTATTTGGATATGCAGGAAACATGGGATGGGTCAAGAAATTCTTTTGGAACAGATGCATAGTGACATTTTGAATCACTTTTTATTGTGAACTAGTTTTAAATTCAAAAGAAGCTGCAAATGTAGTACACAGAGTCCAATGCCCCTTTTCCCCTGAAGTGATACCTTATGTGGGCAGAGCACAGTAGGGAGACCAAGGAACTGACATTGAAGCCATATATGGTTCAACTGATTTGAGAAGCTGCTCCGTTTCCACTATTTACAGTGACTTGTATGTGTGGCTCTATAAAGTTGTCCTACACATGTAGCTGTTGTTGTTAGTGCCTTGCAAGTGGACCCGGCTCATGATGATGTCATGCGAAGCAGAATGAAGTGTTACCTGGCCCATGATCATTTACTTTTCAGTACATAGGGCTCCATAGAGCTTTTCTTGGTCGAGTTTCTGGAGTAAATTGCTAAACTTTTCTTCTTGGTTCATCTCAGTCTGGAAGCCATACTAAAACCTGTTCAGCATCAGAGCAACATGCAATTTGCCAATGGCAGGGGGCTCTGCATGCAACGTGTTGGCCAAGAATCAAACCTTAGGCCTACTGCACGGAAGGCAAGAATTCTACCACAGTGCTCCACCAGTCCCACCCCAGTTACAGATTTGTGTAACAATCAAGATCCAACTCTTCAATCACCAAAAGACAAGTTTGTCATGTCTCTCCCCACCCCCATCCCCCCCCCCCATACGTATATAAAGGCTACACCTCCATTCTTGTTTGCTGGAAATTACAGATCTGACCTCCACTTAATTTTGTCCTTTTCAAGAATTTTATATAAATGGAATCATGTGAGCATTTGAGATTCACTTTCTCTGAAACTTTATGTCTTTGAGGCCCCTCCAGGTACCACATCCTTCTAAGATGCCATTCTTCCATTTCCTGTTCTTCACAGACAGAAGGAAGATAGGAGACTAGCAAAAGATATGAATGGAATGAATGACAGAATCCTTGACATTCTAGGGATACTTATAATAGACCACCCCTTTTTCCCAACAAACCAATTTGGAATGGCACTAGGTCAGCGATGGGTCATGATAGATAAACACAATCCACAGAGTGTTGAATCAGAAGTCTATTATCTGAAAACCAAATGTGGCTGAAACAACTCCTGCATTATTCTACCCTGATGCTGGGTAGGAGTCCAGGGTAGCTAACGTGGACATCATACACATACTTACTGTTGAAAGAATTCCTAAATCTGAATAGAATTTCTAAATTCCTAGCTCAAGAGTCAATGATTTCTAAAACAGGAAATGAATGCAATTCTTGTGTCTACAAGTGACTTTTGTAGTATCTTTCTCGATCCCTTCTCATCCATTGGGGTTGTCAGTAAGGTCATCAAATTGTGAATGAACCTTATAAATCCATGACACATTTCAGCAGTGGCGGGGAATGCTTCTGGAGAGGGTTAAGAATGTTTCCAGGAAACACAAGAGTTGACATGAACAATGTGAAGTCTGTGCGATTCTGTAAACACTCGGGATGAGTATTTGAGCAAAAAACACAGTGCAGAGGCCTACCGCATCTCTATAATTTTGCATTGCCCAGCATCTCCTCCCGGGGCCATCCAGCCTGGATGGAGGGAGCCTCCCGACTTACCCGGTGACATTGTATGAGCCAAAGGGGCCCCCTTGCTTGGGTCATCTGAGTGCTGATCAGTTTGCTTTGAAGGTCAAGGCTCTTAGAGAATGCAGAGTTCAGGGAAGAGAAGCGGCATTATTTCAGACTCTCTTCCACGTCTGAGTTCTCCCACCAAATAGGAGACCCTCATCTCAGAGTAGCAATTGGAACTGGAGAAAGTGCAGTGTGCTCAGAAATATGAATGTCTCACAGAGAGTTTCTAAAAAAAAAAACTCCTTAATCTTTGTTCTTCCAAGATGTATTGGATTCTGAGGCTCTGTTACTAATGTTGTTAGTCATTGCCCCGTAGCCTCTGACTGGTGGCATCCTCATGTGTGAGGGGACTTCAACATTTGTTGAATGGCTAAGTTGTGGATGCTGACCTGCCCCCCCCCCCATCATTCATTGCCTTTCTTCATCTGAAGGCTCAACAGAAACCTGTCTATCAAGGTCATTCTGGGGGTATTTGAAATACTGGTGGCACAGCTTCTAGCATGTAAGCTATTATATAGGACAGTATGACAAGCTAGTGGGTCAGTTTTGACTGAGGCTGAGACCCAAGTTTAATGATCTCCCCTAGAGAGAGCAGGGAAGCTGGCAGTGTGGTGGGTTTATGTTGGACTCGTCACGGGCAGGTCAGCCATCAAATCCACCAGCTGCTCCACAGGAGAAAGGGGAGGCATCCTACTTGCACAAACAGTTACAGTCTCCCAAACCCAGGGGCAGGTATGCACTATAATATGATCATGTATTTGAGAAATAAGTTCCTATGACTTATTTCCATCTGAAACAAGGGAACAAGTCTCCATAGGCAACTTTTTAAAGTTTATTTAGTTCCTTTCCTTTGATATATTTTACCACCAGTAAAATCTATCATTCAATTTGGAATTATTTATCCTGTAAAGGATTTCTCTCAGTATTAAGCATGGTAAATATTATAGCAGTTTACAACAGATTCAGGAGGCTAGATCGGCTTCTCTCAGCAGAGGCAGGTCTACTGGGTCTTATGGTTTCTGTGAGTAGACTGTGCCTCATGGTGAGCCTTGTGGTACAGACCAGAGAGCTGCTTCTTAAGGTTTTCTTACTGGGATCTCTATGAACACAGGGCACCAGACCTTTTTCTGTGGTGCTCTTGCAGGTACACTGCAGGTCAAACCATCCGCTCTGCAGTTAGCAGTGGACTGTTTCACTGCTGCATTACTGTGGCTGCTCATTCTCTCACTACTGATTAGTTTTTATTTCCTTCTCCTTCAAACAACTGATTTCTCTCCCCTATGAAATGATGGAGACCATGTTAAATTGCTGACTTAAGGAGCATCAAATAGCAGGGGAACTTCCTTAATTTTTTTAAAAAAATTTAAGCCTTCCCAAATTGAAGCTCTCAGGGTCAATAAAGATATGGAAATTTTTTTTGATATGGAAATTTTGAGATGGGAAAAATAAGCTGGAAATGCTGGACTATGAAGATAATGGGTCATTGACAAAGACAGCATCCCTTTTTTTTCCAGGAAAAGAGTTTTACTGAGCCATTTATATATATATATATATATATATGTGTGTGTGTGTGTGTGTGTGTGTGTATACACATATATATATGAATACACACATACTGTGTATATTTTTAATTAATTTAAAAAATAGAAAATACTTGGCAAATTGGACATCAAATAGCTCTTAAATAGCGTGTGTGAGTGAACTATAAAGGTATGGGCTTGCCTATTAAATTTTCCACTAGATGAAAAAAAAGCCCACAGGCATAAAAATATAAGGGGGAAAAATCCACAGCTTTTTCTCATAGGACAGGCTAGCAGCCACCTGCCCAGTTTTGAGGACACGGAGCCTCTCACAAAGCAGATCAAAGAGCCCTGGAACTGAACACTGGTCACCTAGAGAGACAATTTAAACCCGAGGAAGGAAAAGTCACTTTAGAATTTTCATTATACATGGCAAGGTGATTAATTACATTGAGAGAAGGAAACTAGTAGTATTCAAAGATGTCCTATTTAGTATGTTTATTCTTTCTCATTTTATACTTATTGCTATCTGTCAAACTCATTGCTGTCAAGTGAGTGCAGCACCTAACAACCTCATACTACAGAGCAGAACTTCCCCATAGGCTTTCTAAGGGGACCATCTTTACCCAAAGCAGGTTGCTGGGTCTTCCTTCTGTGTAGGGCTTGATGAGTTTGAAGCCTCAGACCTTTCCATTAATAGCTAAAGCAGGGGCACTTACACTTTTTCAGTATGCAAACTGCTTATAAAATGATCACGTCAAAATGATCTGCCAATTACAAAAATGCAAAATACATTTATTTTATTTATTGCATTTGTTTGTAAATGCATTGAGAATTTTTATATGTACAATGTATGTTTATAAAGCTTGCATATCCACATGAGTCCATATTGCACAACACAGCACAATTAACTATGTACATTTTTTGTCATGACCTGAGTTTACTCTGATGACTTGCACTGACTGGAATGAGCCAGGGATGCATAGTTCAGACAGTAGTTGCTGGCAGCCAGTCTCAAGCTCACTTCCGAATGGTCATCAGTCATGGTGGAACAGTTCTTGGACTTAATGATCTTTATGTGGGAAAGGACTGACTCACATAAATATGTAGAGCCGAATAATGCTGTCAAAGAAGTAGCACATTTTCTCATGCTTGGGTACTCTCCCTTTGCGAGTAAGTTCCAGAACTGCTCATGCACTCTGGACTTCAGCTGGATGTCGGTTTGTAGTGTCAAAATTCCCCCATTCGGTATGAAAGTGATAGGTTTTTGACTCCCTACTTGTTCCAGCTCCCCAACTCATTTTAATACCCTTTCTTACATTTAAGAGGAAAAAAAAAAGCTTGTCGGTTTTGCTGCACTCGGTGAAGTTGTTTATACATTTGTTTGACACCTAAGATTGCATCTGATTGGCTGTGCTGTGTATCATGTAAGTGACGGAGTTGATGATAGTCTTACATCTATTTATTTAATGCCACGCAATCTATCATACTACATTTGTGATCGATTAGTATATTGCAATCGGTGTATTGAGCACCCCCTGAGAGCATAACTCTTGAAACATGAGGGTTCCTTTCTCAGTTCTGTGTGGTAAGAAATCAAAAGTCTGTATGACAGGGCAATGTAAGAAAGTTGCACTAGAACAGCCAAAGAGAGGAAAGACGCTCAACAGGATGGATGGACACTTTGGCTACAACAATGGGTTATGCATAGTAACGATTGGAAAGATAAGTGGGGGCTGGGTAGTGCTTCATTCTCTTATACATGGGGCAGCTCTGAGTCAGAGCCCATTGGACAGCACATAACAACACTAACATGGGTGGCCCAAAAGGTCTGCTCTTGGATGCTCACCCAATGACGACAGAGAAAAAAAGTTCTAGCAATCTTTTTCCAGGAGATCACAGCCTAGTAAACTCTGGGTTCTACTCCATAATGCATGACAAGGCTGTCTTAAATTGAAAATAACCCAATGGCAATGAATTTTTTTAAGTTTATCAGTTAGAGCGTTTTATTGATTTCTCAATGATAACAAAGGCACATAATAAAGAAACATTAATTCTTATTGCCATATATACCCACAGATCACTCACAGAATTTAGAAGAATCACTAGGTAAAAATTTAAGTCTTAAAAAGTTCATCATCAGTAAGCCGTACTTGCAAAAACACCACCATCTCACAATGTGATCATTTTATCAACTTTTTGCTTGGAATATGCCTTCCAAAGATGGGCTGCCCTGACTCGTAGGAACAATAAACAATCTGGAGAGATTAAAATAAATGACTGCAGGCAAATTTTAATTCCAGCAAATCCTTTGTGAGAATGAAAGAGTCACTATGCTTAAAAAGTGGTGTAGAATTACATCATTGATCAACTACGTCCCCAGTGGAGAACTCAAGGTGAGACATAGTATGTGAAAGGAATTGTTCTTTGCTGAAACTTTCAGCAATTACAAATACTTAACAAAGGACCTTCTATCTCCATTCTTCTCATCGCGCCACTCTGCCCCATCTCACCCCACCCCACCGCACCCCATACCAATATGGGATTACCTGCAGGAACAAAAAGGACCCCAAAACAACAAAGCTAGAACATTTTGTGGAATGTGACGAAGCTCAGGTTATGTCCTCTGTGTTTTAGACTGAAACTCAGTAGAAGTGATTTGGAAGAGAATGTTTTCAGGACTTTGAAGTGGGTGCAATCCTGCAGTCATGGCCAAAAAGTAAATCAGGGCAGGCCTGACTTTGACAAATGTGGGTGAAGCAAAATGGGGGAGGGAGGATATGAGTCCAAGCCCTGGGATGAGAGACCTGGAAAAGACAAGATTGTTAGGACTGTGGAGAGCCACGCATATTCAAAACAGCACAGTAGGCCGCCATCTTTGGGCTGCTCATTGCGAGTTTCAACTGTCAGAGGGATTTGGCTAGTAGGCAATATGTACACTGCCCATTTTTTCCCAGCAGGTTATTGACCCATAATGCTTTCCATTCCCGCTATTGTTCCAATTCACCTATATTTTATTAATTCCGGTCAGTTCTGGTGTTGTTTTATCAGCCATGACTGACCTGGGAAGAACCAGTCTGAAGTCCTGGTTTGTAGGCATTACAGATGTTAAAACATCTCCGGGGGGGGGGGGGACTTACTGTATTTAATCAGAAGTTCATTCCATCAGGAGTCTTTGCCTCCCGATGGTGTAGTGTGCTTTGGTTTTGTGCTGAGGTCCCACTAACTATTGCGAAGACAACATTGTGATGGGGGGGAAAAGTAAGTATGTGTACTGTTCAGAGGAAATTTTGACCCCTGATTTAGCCAGTAGGAGTGGATCTAGACTTTAATTGGAGAGCCAAATGTGTAAAATGACCGACGAATAAAATTTTTCAAAGCTAAATTTGCTGTCATTGGAGTAATATAGGGTTGAGTGTACTGGTCCCCTGCGCGTG